>CADDXX010000638.1:0-15401 GCA_902810485.1 Alauda arvensis
TATACACTTTTCTTATTGACAGACACACACCTGCCTTCTACAAGCTTGATTTCAGTGGCACAGTGGATAAAGGTGCCATGGATAAGGGTATGATGGTAGTGTTTATCCACCACAACTTGTCCATAAGTGGTTGAAGTTGGTGTTACAGGACTCAAATCACTCAAAACCCAGCAGTGGCACCCAAGTCTTGCCCTTCACCTACCCAAGGGAGAGAAGTTGAGTCCCAGCTGTCTCCTCATGGAAGCTCCAACACTGCTAAAAAACACTGGAGTCCCACTACCTAAAAGTCTTTCCTGTGGGAGGGAGTGTGTTGCATGGAAAGAAAGAAGATGAATCAAAGAATAGTGGGAGAGGTCTGGCAGAGGGAAGTACTGGGTTTGGGATGGAGTGACTTAACCTCCAGTTACTGGGATTTTTCAGCCAAGACTAACACTCGTGCTGAAGTGTGGAAAAGTCCCTGTCAGCACTGTTAAAGCATTGTGTTGGGTGAAGTGGTGGGGGCATGGCAGTGCTGAGTTAAACCACCYTTGCTTGCTGCAAGAAAAGCACTTCCAGAGGTACAGAACTGGGGTCCCAAGGACATATCCAACATCACTGGCATTAATGGAGATGAGCTGGGATTTCACCCTAAGACCTCATATGAATCAGCAAGATGCACAGGACCTGGATGGAGAAAGAAATTGTTGTGGCTGTTGTTACCTTGMTGAATGCTGGGTCAGCATTTGCCACAGAAAAGGTAATGTTTGTGGCACAACTCTCCAGGTAATTCCAAGTATTAGAGATGGGGATTTCTTTGTGGCATGAAGMATTGCCTACAGGAAGCCTCTGCCAGGCTACACCCACCCTGAGGTGTCTCAGCACTGTTCTTCTTCCTCGTTTCACTCCTCACCAAAAAGTTTTCTCCTTAAGCTCCTAAGATGCAGCTAGTTAAGGGAAGCCATCAGAGAGTAATGGGCACATCCTAGAGGAGATATCTCACCTACCTTGGACATTTCCCTTCAATGGACCACTTTTGGGGACTCCTGCCTAGTTAACTATCTCAGACTGGGATGGATCTCACCATGAGTCMCATCAAATAGCATCTGAATGGCACTGACTTCCCAGGACAGGCTGCAAGGGCAAGATACAGATAATTTTCTTGGAGTTTGGAGAAACTTGCCCTGGAAACAGACCCAAATCCACGTCCATGGGCATTTGGGGGGGGTCTTTAAAAAGAGCTTTCTTATGACCTGCATCAAACCACTGCTTGGTGTGAAGGTGTCTGAACTGCTGGTGGCTCTCGTCTGCAGTGGGTGTTGCTGGCATTCATTTCAAAAYCCCACACTTCCCCTTCAAACTCACAGCCCTTACACCCCTGCTCTGGCTGGGGGTGGTTTTACAGGATGCAGGGTCATTATTGGGGCACTTGAGAACTGGTGAAAAGACTCTCAGCCATGGAGGTACCCAATGAGAGGTCCCTGGCCCCAAAACCACACCTAGAGCTTGTCCTGAGGCATTGCTTTGCCCTGGCACTTGGAGCCCTGAAGCCTGAGATGCTGCTGAGAGGATGGAAACAAAGATACCAAGTGGCAGGCACACCAAGTCACCTCTGCCAGGATTGGAAATGGGGATGGGAATATGTCCTCACGATCACTGCCAGTGCCCAGGAAGGGATCAACACCTTATTCCCTATACTTGGGAAAAAGTCAACGGTTTAGCAAGTATAGAAAGCACACTAATCAAAAAGACAAGAAAGGGAAAAAAAATAAAAGGTGTAGGGTATGAGCCAGACTGCCTACCACAGCCACCTCACCCGTGCCAAGTGAGCAGATAAGTCAGCCCTGACAGTAAATCCCTAAATTCCCTGCCCAGGCAGTGGGAGACAGAAGGTCTCCAGGAACAGAAAAGAATAAATCAAGAGGGTGCGACCTCACTCTGGGGACATCTCCAAGTTCCTTTGCCCTGCTCAGTGAGCACGCAGGCAGCAGGGCAGGCACACGGCAGCCAGCCCGCTGCTTTTCCCCGCTCCGAGGCGCAGGGACGCGGCTCCTGCCTTGTTTCCTCGRACGGGATTCGCCCTGGATGCCACAGGAATGCGGTGGTGAGCCGGGAGGGGAGCTGCAGGGAAGGCTCGGACTAAGCTGTTTAGCAGGAGCAGCCGAACTGCTGCGCTCAGCCCCCCTGCCCCATCCCTTGTGCCCGCCGCGTTTCCAGCCTCGGCTCCCGGCGATGTGAACCCTCCGAGGTGGTCAGGGCTGGGGGAGCAGAGGCTCTCAGAGTCCTCCAAAAGCAGCCAGGACACCCCTGCTGCCTCCCCACCCCTGTTACAGGGGATGGACAGAGCTCACTGCAAGCACAGCGAGCTCACAGGCTCTGCAGGCACGGCACAAACACAGCCCAAGCAAAGGCAGCCTTGGCTCCTCATACACCACACACGGCTGGTGGGTATCCAACACAGCCCTGTCCTGTCCTTGGTGAGCAGCACACAGTAAAGGTCTGCACTGAGCTGCTCAGTTACAGGGAAATGATCCTGARTGTTAAAATGCACTACCCAGCTGAGTTTAAAGGAAAATGTTTCGAGGAAGAACAAACAAAATGTTTTCTCCGTGGTTTTAACAAGCAAACGTGTGTTTAAGTCTGCCTTACAAGACAGGCTGCTTCAGAGATTTCTGCATTTTGCCCTGCCTGCATGCTGAAAATGTCCAAATTACAGTGACTTTTTTGTTTGGTTGTTTTGTTTTGGTTTAGTTTTGTTTTGTTTTGTCTCAGAGCTGACTGCAGTTTCAGCAGGGCTTCAAAAGTCACTGTGAGAGGCTTTTTTCCTCCAACAATATGKACAGAACCTTTCCATTACCACAGCTACTAAAGTTACCAAAACCTGCTATCCACTTTAATTTTCAACTCRGCTTTTTCCCACCCAGTATTAGTATTGTCACAATAAAACCAATTAGGTTTGATATGCCTAAAACTACTTTGTTAATATACCTTACCCCAAGTGTATTGTTCTCTGACTGAAAGTTGCTATGTGACCACGTCTCCATCTAAACTTGTTTTACTTGGCTTGTATTTCAATAGGATTAGATCACCATTCCCCCCACACATACACACAGAGAACTAATTAAATACCCAGGAAGGGATAAAAACAGCAAGACCCAAAATCAAAGTGTATTGTGTCCTTCCTTCTCACTGGTGRGAACTCAGGGAAAGGAGAAAATGCTGATCAGAGCAGCACAGTCTCTTTTGATTCGCTCCTATTTATTGAAATTTTTGAAGGAACTGACCTTTACTTTGTGTCAAAACAGCTTCTAGAAACCTCCTTTATTTTAGTGGTCCTGCCAAGCACAGGGCATCCACCTCATAGCACAGTAGCAGTGAGGGAAGTGCAGAATATCCAAATACACCATCCCCAGATGCTGCTGAAGCTGAGAACCAGCATCAGATGGTGAAGAAAAACATTAATCTTTACCAGTATTAATTTGCATGAGAACACCACTGGTTTAAAGCAGCATTACACATGGTTTGGGGTCTTTACATTAAGTATGATTTACTTCAATCTAATGTATTACAGCCTGCAGAGTTCCCTGGAATGCTGGCAGAAATGACTGATGCTTTGGTGTGGCAGGTGCTACAGGGATGTCTGTAAGCTGAGTTTTACTTAAACATGGATGTAAGGGGTGCAAAAGAACAGGTGGGAGACTCTGGGAGAACAGGGGACACATGGAAACAAGGCTGATTAAGGTCTTAAGGAATTCAGAACCTCCTGGGGGTAAGGCCATGCCAGACCTCCCTGCACCCCTCAGCAGGTTCAGAGAGCAAATGCTCAGAGCTGCTCCTGTAGCTGAGGAGGGAAGAAGTGGGATCAGTAAACATATAATAAAATAAATGCTGTGTATAATATGAAGAGAACCTTTGTTTCTCTGTCAMCTATAAGTCAAAATGGGGAAAGAGAGAAGCTGAGCAAATCCCAGTGTGCTGTGGGTGGGTATTGGCAAATGGCCACAGCGTGACTGCAATGCACTAAATGCTGCYTCTCAAGAAAGCAAAGAAATGGGTATTTACTGTAATTGGAGGCCATGTCTCCTCCCCAGAAAATATATCATACCCAGGGGCATTTGTGTGCACAGGGAGAGAACTCCTGCTGAGAAAGGCAAATGTTTAAAGTTAATGCAACATCTATAAAAGTCAAGTTCCCCTATAAATCCCTCCGCTCTGGATGTGTTGGCTTCACACTGCACACAAGCTGCTGCAGCTCAGCTGCCTTTACAAACAGATAGGRTTTCCTTGGCTGAAGGCTCAGCTGGAAGCCCTGAGCATGCCCTGCTGCTGTGCACAGCTTCTGGATTTCAGAGAGGAATTGCAGGTGCCCTGGGGCAGCCTGCTGCCTGCCCTATGGTATTGGGGGGGATTGTTCACATCTCTCCTGAGCATCTATAGGAACTTCTGGAGACATTTTGCTTCATTTTCCAAGTCTATTTAGGTCCAGAAGAGATGAAGAGTGAAAAGGTCACACTCAGACTTTATTTATCTGTGTTTGGTGGGTCTTTTCTGGTAGTCTTTGCATCACCCTGCTAAAATATGTAACCTCAGTCCTGGGTAGGAAACACTGGCTTTCTGATCTTTTCCTACAGYCTTTACAGAGACAGAAATTCCTCTGGAGGATGAGTCAGAGGGACTAATTTAGAGCAGGGAAGCAGGCACTAAAAGTGAGCTGAATATAGGAAACAACTCCARCACGGTGCTTACGCACACAGGAGACACCCCTGTGACAGCAGGAGAGGACAAGAGGCTCTGAYGAGGCCTTTCCCTGCAAGCACTCAGGGATTTGTGAAACTTGTGTGGAAATGATGGCAGCAGCACTGAGGTCAGGCAGGGTGAAATACACAGGTTTGACAAAGGGCAGCTGCTCCTGAGCTGCTCTGCAGGCCCGGAGCAAAGAGCCAGGAGCTGTTTGCTGTGCCCCRTGCCAGCAGCCTCGGGAGAGGGGACTGAGCCTGAGGGGCTGAGSAGCAGGTCCAGCCCTCACTCAAGCACGGAAGTGCCACAGTATGAAGTGGAAAAGCCTCGGTGAGRTTGAAGAAGCAAAGGCAAAGGGAAGGAAAAACAAACATCTGTGAGCTGCAGGCACTCTCTGACTAATGTCAGTGCTGGGGAAGGGACCAAATGCCTGAGAGACTCATCAGCAGCTCTGAACAACCAGCTCCAGGCACTAACATCTGGCTGAAGGGAGCTCAGTGCTGCTCACAGATATTCCTGTCCCACCAGGCAGCCCAGAGCAGCCTGTCCACAGCTCCGGCTGCTGCGTGGGCTGGAAATCCTGCAAGGGCCCCAGACCACCCTGGCTGAGATAAATGGGCCAGAGGCTGTTCTGAAGATGGCAGGRTTTGGCAAATAGGCAGTTTTCAAGGTGGGAAGATGTGGTATTTAGGGGAGCAGCCTCCTACCTGCATGTGCTCAGATGGCAGAAGGATTCGGGGCACTACTGAACTCTTTCAAAAGAGACAAAAGCTGTTTTCACTCTAGTACAATTCCTCACATCAGGTTCTATTCCTGGGCCAGTTTTTCAATTCTCMACAGAAATACAGGGTCAGGGAAATACAAGGTCATATTTGAAATCCAGTGACATACTTAGAGGCCAAAATCTCTCCCTACTGCTTTGCTGCATTTCATACAGACACAGAACCACCAGAAACTCCCACCATGTGCTGCACAAGTCACTGCCTTATACAGGGAAAAGCTTTTCACACAATGCCCCTGGAAAACAAGGTCATAAGGGGAGCATGAGTCAGGCCTCCCCATACACACAAGGCTGGAGCACTCTTTGCAGCCTGATTTCAGGAGGATTAGCAGCCACAGTCACACAGGACAGAACACTCACAGGGCTGGTGGATGCCCTGTGGTGAACTCTTCCCTGCAAGCATCTAAATTACAGAGCACACACCCCACTGCTGGTTAATGTTGCAGTGGTGCCTCTCAGCTGCTTAATCCTATGTTAATAATTGTGCTGGAGAGAGATAATTACACAGCAAGTGCCACACCACTGCACAGTGAGCAGCACATGGTGATACCTCTGAGCTACAGTTCAATCATGCACTGCCTTGGGGTTTGGCTCTTTTGTGAATTACTGCACTGAGGTCTGAAAAAAATCTCGTAATATCCTGCTGTTATGTCTTTTTACCTGTAAAATCTGTCATTGTTCCTAGCCAAATRCTTAGGGATAGGCAGCAAATGCATCCCCCTGTAAGTCTGTGTTACTGTTTGTGTATGCATGGGCTTTGAATGTGRTTATGAAATTAATTTTCTCTATCAGTCCAAAATTCTTCTGTGGAATTTGTTATGCTTTTCCCATATTTCTCTGACACAGAAGTTATCTGTACTTTCACCAGCTTTGTATTGCACCACTTTAGCAATAGCAAGGGCCAGGGAATGGACAGCCTGGAGGAACAGATGACCTGGGTTGCCTCACACCCCTCCTGCAGTAGCAGTCACAATACCCACACCAGCCACCATCCACACAACTCCACAAAAATTGCCTAACATCACAGAATAAAAACAAAAACAAAAAACAAAAAAAAACAAAACAAAAAAAAGAAGAAAAAAGAAAAAAATATGGCAAACCCACTCTGAGTAAGTCAGGACCTGGGCTCCAGTCTAGTCCCATAATTAGGACACTTGCCCTGTCTTCTGGCAATGATAATGTTGGAAGAACAAAGTCTCCATCCTTCTGAGCTGTGTTATCTGAACAGCTCGTTCTCATTAAGCAGCACGTGCACTTCACACCTCATCAAAGAGGGCAGATAAAATGCTCTTCCTAATCAGAGGAATGGGACTGGAGGTCTCCACTTCAGTGAGGACAATAACCAGTTTGRGGAGAGTAGGTCCAGTAAATAGCTYCCCTGTGCTTCTGTTCCTTGTTTCCAAAAATAGGGATTATAGAACATCTGTGATTTACAGAGTCTCTGAGTCATTACAATCTAATCCAGAAAGGCCTGTATTCAAAGTCTGAATAGTGTGAGTGGGACAGGAGCAATAGCAGAGCCAGGACTCATGGGCAGATATTTCACTTGCATGCAGAATGGCTACAGACTCTGCAATTTCAGATTTTTCACCAGGTTTTTCCTTAGGTGCTGGTAGGCATTGCCCATTACTGCAGYCTTGTCTCCTGCAATCTGGAAACACATTGCTCAGTAAGGATCCTGGACAAATTGCCCATCACTGGACCATGTGACTGATGGAACTTTGAATATTGAGGGATTTAGTCAATACRAGTTTGCAATGTAAAAATTGTATCTTTCTGTGTCACTGATCAAGGCATTTAAGTCCACATTATCCAAGAAGGGGAAAATCCTGGATTTCTGAACATGGCTTAGATACAGCTCAAATACATGAGCAATGTCCATGATCCCAAGACCAAGGTTTCAGGTATGATCAAAGGGACAACTTATAGCAACTGCCTTTATTGGGCCATGGAAAACAAAACAAATCATTCCTTAGGCACCATTCACCCACAAAATGAGTGTGAGTGCTTAGGCAACAACAAGGTTATGGTCATTGCTCTTATTATCCTGGACCTAAGGGTCARTAAATGAGCAGAAAAGCCAGCAGAAGAATACACAAGGGGTTTTTACAGGAWTGGAAGAAAACTCTTATTCTCACTTATGAGCTAGGTCAGAAATTAATGGAAGTTTGAGCTAATCTGGAAGAGCACAGCAAGAACGTGGCCCCGAGCCTCTGGAGGGAATGGTAAAGACCCTTTCCTGCAGGTATTTGAGGCCTCTCTCCATCAGCCAGATGTGGTTTAGGGTTAATAATGTAAAATGCAACACAGACTCAGCTGATAAGACTGGATGACCAATTTGAGCAGGTGATCTCTCAGCTCTGCCATGCTGTTTAATCCTGTTAATAAGTACATCCCTGTACTGGCATACAGCACCTTGTGGCAGTCAGTGTTACTGAAAGTCAATCAAACTGATGMTCTATCCTGCTCCCYCCAGATAKTTGTGAGGCATTTCAAGYGAAGAAAAACAAAGCAAAACAAAAATCCTAAGGAATTGCATAATTCAAAATGTTTTTCCTTCCACATTCTCCCCACCCTAGAGACTCTGCCACTTAGTAACATTTCTTTATTTAATCCCTTCCTAAAATACCCTTTTACCATTGAGAACTTTGCAACTGTTTGGGAGTGGGCCGAGTTGTTTGCTGTTTTGATGGAAAGAGAGAAACTAAATTATTTCCTGGCTGAGATTTATGTGTCAAGATTTAGTTTGCAGCCAGGTTTTTTTAGCCAAGTTATAAAATCTGAAGATAATTCCAGCTCTCATCRTCAGTGACTTTTATGAAGCAATACAGGATATGCGCAGGAATAAAAAGAAACTCCTCACCATGGAGGCTTTCATGGAAATGAAGAGACACAATCCTGCACAGAAGGAAAGGGCAGGAACATATGTCAGCCTAAGCAGAGCTGTCAGAARGCAGAATCCCAGCTTACTAAAAACTCAGGAACATGTTGATGAATCCATTTTTTTAAATGCTTTGGATGCAAAGTGAGAGTGAAGCAGAGGTTGCACTTGGCTGTGGACAAAACAAAGCTGAGTTTTGCTTGAGACATCAGGCTTTTGGAAAYGTAAGAGCAAATGTCTTGATGTGATACTGTAAAGATGCTCCTGATCTCCTGAGATTATTCCATTCAGTCAGCTGGAAGGTATTATGGTCCTGTTTTCTACCAAAAGGACACAGAAATACCTCACTAAGCCATGGATAATGTTGTACTTCTCCACACCTTCTGTCACATTTGCCATGCCAGACCTGGATGGGCTGACCCATGTYTGAACAGTAAGATGGCCAGAGCAGGTGTCAGATTGACAGGTTTAAAGGAAAGAATTGAGAGGAAGAAGAGACAAGTAACTGCAAGTTCTAGAAACACACAGTGAGACTTGTGTGCCTAAAACTCAAGGTCTCAGGCAAGACACCCCAGAAAGGCTGGGGCTTTTGGCTACATTCACATGAGAAGTCAATTTGAGCAAGAGCAATGTGTCTGTAGACTGAAGCTYTAGATGTGTTTGGGGTGAGCAAACAGACAGGGAAAGGGTTCAGAAGGTGTGTGAAGGACCAGCTGTGGATCCCTCATGTTCCCATTAGGAGCTGGTGCACACCATGGAGGCATCTGGAGCAGTCTGGCTGTGTTTCCCCCAGGAGGAATCTACTCATTGTACAGCAAAGCTTCTCTGTGAACTCAACCAACCAGTTTCAAGCAAAATTACATGTCTGCCTCCTATTCACCAGACTCATTCCCTGTCAGGATGGAGATTGCACTGATTGGACACATCTGGCAAACCAAGACAGCTCTTGTTCCCTCAGGTGCTTTGCCTGAGCTCCAAGGCTTGGGAAACYTCAAACAGGAGACCTCAACCATTGCAAAGCCTGCAATGCAACTGGTTTCACATTCGCCCCTCATCCTTCCTGATGGGCCAGCTCCAGGCTCTGGAGGTGTTTCACTGGGCTGGTGGAGACCCCTCACAACTCACTTGAAGACAGGAGGTGGGGATGGATGTGCAGTGCATCTCTGGGATTGTGAAATCCAATTGTARCTCAGAAACAGAGTTATCTCCCACCACAGCTCACTGTGTTTCTCTCCCTGAAGTTCCTCTAGAAAGCTCAAGCAAAGAGGAGGCTGGCTGAGCTCTAAATCAGCCTGCCTATTTCCTGCAAACCTTTTACTGGTGCTGACACCCATGCTCTCCCAAACTCCTACATTTTTTAAGAATGGTCAAACCAACAAGTGCTGGGAGAACACTGAGCCTGTGAAGCCACCTTGGCTGTGTTTCAATGTCTTCTGGAAAGATCCTAATGCAGCACAGACTTTCATGATATGTTTGCACTTGCAGCTAAGTGCTGGCTGCACTGGAGCTTGTCTGTAATGAGCTCTCTCCACAATACCACACAAGAAATCAGGCAAAGAGACAGGCATATTGGTTTCAGAGTTACATGGGAAGGAAGGCAGATGTCTAGCAGCAAAAAGAACTCAGTAAGATACAAGGATATTGCCTCCCAGCTCTGCTAATCACTGYCCATGCCTTAAAGCCAGGTAAAAGTTGTTTAGACTCTCCAGTTCTGAAGTGAATTCCTGAGATACAACCAGAACAGCTGTGAGGCTGGAGCTGGACTGAGTTCCACAGATGCTCAGATCCACTAAAAAAATGTCAAGAAATGTGGCTGACCTTTTGGTTTTGGGGCTGGAGAGTCACAGACCAGAGAAGATGCTTTGCTATGGACTCAAAGCTGTGAGTCCAAACCTTGCTTACATGACCAGGCAGCAATCTGAACATGGCAACAGAAAGGAGAACAGAAGTAGTGTGGTAGCAGCTAAAGAAGCTGCCATCTGTCCAACAGGCTCCTGACAGCTTAGTTGTGCCTTTTGGAGTCACTGGTGTCATTGCTGGGAAGTGTAAACTCMTGTTTTACATTAATGACTTGAATAYTTAACTTTAATGARGGCTGTTGAAAATGCATGCCACATCCTTTGATTGCTGAGGGAATCATTCCCAGGTATTTCAAAGCTTAATTATTCAAAAAACTTTTCAGTSAGTTAGAACTGATGCATGTGTAACAATAATAAAGAAACACAAAAATTATAGGAATAATTCAACATCATCTTGATTGAATCAACTTAAACATCAGTTGATTCAATTACTGGGCTCAGCCCCCAAAGTTCAGGTGAAAGAAGATCTCACAAGCAATGTTCCACCTCTACCACTTTTCAAAGTAGACCAATAYCCTAAACTAACAAAGCTACTTTCATCCAAAAAATTCTGAATGTGGCATCAYATTTCAAACTCATTTATTACTTTACTTTCTCTGTATAACTCATMGTTTGTGAGAGCTATACAAAACCACATAAAAGGCAAGAGGAAAAGGGAGGGGTGCTATGATTAATTAATACCTGAGAAGATAGGTAAGTGTCTTCTCGTGCCAATTCCCCTTAGTGTTCAATTGCAGCAAGGGGTTATATGCAGTTATAACCTCATTGACTCTGAGCTGAGTTTTGAATCTTGGGTGGTGACACAGTGGTTACAMTTGTGGGTTGCCTGGACTTTAAAAATGTGGTTGAATTACAAGAAAGTTACAGCAATGGTCATGACAAAGAATGTCTGTGGCAACCACAAATGAGCACTCCTCGATCTTCACCCTGTGTGTCTGTTATGAGTTTTACCAATCCAGGCATTACAGCTCACAAGTAATTCTCACACAGCATCTGCAAAGCTTGCAGAAGCTCAGAGGAAGAGGACACAGCTCTGCTCAGCTCTGACAAACCACAATCAATTCCCTGTTACAGACTATCTGTGTCTTCCAGGGCAATACAGTGTTGTGGGGCACTCTCACTCCTTATACCCAGCTGGGTAAAGAGCTTCCTGAAGGCCACCCCAAAAATCTGTCTCCTCCTTTCATCAGGACCAGAAAAACCCAACCCTGTGGCAGCTGTGGGAGGATGTTATTCCATCATCCCTTTCAACAGCAGCTGGACACYTCTGAGCAGAGTCTGCAGCAGCAGGAGCAGTGTGATGCATTGCTGTGTCCCCAGCTGGTGGCAGGTCAGCAGTGTGCTGCAGATCTCCACCTCCTTCCTGCAAACTCCAGTGTCAGCTGAGTTGAAGCAGTTTTCTGGATGCCTTCCCACTTCCTTAATACTCCAGCAARCAGCACTAAGAGTGTGAAAGGACTCAGTGCACATCTTTGAAGGAACCCAGGCCTGACAAGCYCTTCTTGGCTGTAGCTGCTGTGTCAGAGATCTGTTTGCCTTTGTTTTTCTCTTGTTTTCAAAGCTGCTCTGTATTTTACTGTATTTGATGGGGAACTTTAAAAGGCTCCATACAGCTTTTTCTCATCCTGACTCCTCAGCTTTAGTAGAAATTGGAAAGATGGTGCCTTGGACAGCTTCTGACCTGGCTCTCAAGGCTGCTTCTTATTCACTCCTGTGGTTCAGATTTCTTTGTATGCATGGCTGCACATGGTTTCCTTTAACCCACAGGGAGGAAAATCCCTAAGAATGGGCTTTGGGGCAGGAACACTGAATTCTCCATTATATGTAGTATAGTCACAAACCCCACATTTTCTTTCAGCCAAACTAGAAAATAACACACTGTTCAATATGAGSCAATGAGGGCAACAAGAATCAGTTCTCTTTAAACCAGATTGTATCTGAYCTCCTGTATAAAATTGTTGGAAGTCATTCCTTTTGCCTACCAGACRACTTCAGCAGGTGCATATCTTTCCTAGAAAAGAGCTCCAACCTCTTTTTCAGTGGTAGAAAATCCATCATGACCCTTGGAAAACTAAAGATTAATGATCTACTTCACCTCAAAAAACCACTGTATTTAGGTTGGGTTATAGGGACGCAGATTGCTGCCAGTTTAAAGCTGCAGGTCAAAAAAGAAAAATATTTAAGGCAGAACAGGTCTGGTTTGATTTCTGAGTCRGGAAATCCTTGCTGTAATTGCAGTCTCCCAGGTAAGACACACTTCCCCCCGTGCTCTCACCCAGACCACATCCAGGTGTTTGAGGAGGTTCTGCTYTGCTCCTCAGAGAAGCACAGTGGCCTCTAGCAATGGCTGATTACCACTCTGCTGATTGACAAAGTGCCAGAGAGTGAGCACTGCTACCTCCATAACCAATAATTACATTTTTGTYAGGCTGCCAAGGTCCTCACACACACCTGCACTCTGCCCACACAGTTGTTATGAAGAGATTTATAATAATTAATTGTAACATTCCTACCCTGCATCTCCCCACCCACTTCCAGCAGCAACATGTAAACCCAGCCATCAGCATGTCCAGTTTCCTCTCCTTGTTAACCTTAGAGTAAAGCCAGTTAAGAACATCTTCTGTTTGCATCCTTTGAAGCCTTGAGTCTTTTTTTTTTTTTCCTGACAATTTAATTTTAGGTGAGGAATCACACTTTTTTCTCTTCTCCTCCTTCTATTTTACCCTGGTTATTTGTTCACGCCTTCCTGACTAGTCTAGACAGCCCTACCACTTCTGATTTTCCCAGGGTGGATGCTTTCCAAACAGTACAGCTCTCCTCCCACAGAACATGGGCCAAGCTTCACAAAACCAACCCTCTTCCCACGGATCACCATTTCCCCAGCKAGCAATTGACTTCCAGAACTGAAGAGGTAGGAACTAAAGACCATGCAAGATATTCATCACCTCCAGGGTACTTCCCAATTTCCAAAGGCATCCACTGTCCATGTAGCATCCCATCAAGCTGCATCCCTCATTTCTACCCCCTCCCTACTTCGTGCTCATCTCTGGAACCTCCCAACCTGCTAACACTGATGAGTCCCTGTTGTCTTGCTGGACTTCATGCTGCTCTTTCTGGGAAAGAAAAAAGTCTCATTGAAATTTTCCTTCTCCCTGATTTGCTTCTAATCTGTTTTGCGTTTTATT
Organism: Alauda arvensis; assembly: GCA_902810485.1. Classification (NCBI taxonomy): domain Eukaryota; kingdom Metazoa; phylum Chordata; class Aves; order Passeriformes; family Alaudidae; genus Alauda; species Alauda arvensis. The sequence continues at coordinate 13,420 of CADDXX010000638.1, forward strand.
CTTTCTCTCTTTTTTTTTTTCCCCCTGCACCATGTTCTGTTTTTACATCCTTCTCAGTTTTCACTTTCTCTCACAGGTTGCTGGCACTATTGACATTCATCTGCACTTAATCTTCTTGGGGTTAAGTCTTACACACAAATATTTGCTTTCCCTGCTGGCACTCCCRACAGTCTAGGCAAAACTTTGAAATTTCCCTGTGGCAACAGCAGTGGGAGGTCCCAGACAGGCAGGGAAGGGGCTTTACTCCCTCTTTTCTCAAGGATTTGCATTGCAGTGTTAGTGGTAACTGATTCCTATTCAGGATAGGGGAGGAACAACCTTCTCTGAGGCTCAGACATGAGGCTTGGTCTGGAATTTTCAGTCCTGACCTACGAGAGGGTTGAGGATAAAGGTCTGCACAGCCATGAATACTGTGAAGGGAGAAAAAAGAGACCTGACAACATCTTCCAGCAGATGAGAAGGACTGGGAGTAGCAGATAATGAAGTAGGAAACAGGTTGAAGGCAATCAAAAAGTTGTGATTCTCAAGAGAAGGCTGGACAGCTTTATGGGAGATAAATTGACTGGATGCCACCATACATAGAAACAAATAAATATATGGAAATTATTTCACCACAGAGACTTCTTCACCTGAAATCACTGGAGAATGGGAGAGCATCAGCAAAAACTCTCTTCCTGTACCCTTCCATGGATACCTGACTTAGGTATCTCTTGGCTTACTGTGGGTCTTGGGGTGGGCATAGGGGAGGATGATGACAGTCTTTTACTTCACTTCCTCAGAAAACTGCACCAATTCAGGACTTCTGACAATAAAGCACCTAACAAAAGGACTCCTGTACCCCACTCTGCTGTTGGCTGAAGCACATACACATAGAATGTTGTATGCAGTGAAATTCAATCTTTCCTTCCATTTGAAGATCAATACTGAAGTAGACAAGCTCCTTAACTCCATTCAACTAATACTTAAATGCATCCAACCAAGAAGCCAATCCAAAGCTGGAATATTTATAATAAAATGCATAGAAAAAAKATGTTCAGAGTCACATCTACAGTGTACACTTGAAGTTCAAAAGGAAAAAGCCCTAAAATCAATGTTGAAATAATTCAAACAGCCCCATGACAGCTCCAATAATGTTGTCTGCATTAGGAAGATTATTCCAGTTGTTCTGCAAGCTTTAGAGTTAAAGGCTTTCTGTGTCAATGTTCCCTTTTGGTAGAGTATTGATAACACATGTGTCCTCTTTTTCTTTTTTTTCTTTTTTTTTTCTTTCCTAACAGTATTTTTTTAGAAAACTTTATTTTTATGTCCTTTACACATTTTGCACCACTTCCTAAATCAGTCTGTGATTGACCACAGGTCTTAAAARAAGGGGGTACAGAAGTTTCAAAAYTTCAAAACACAAGGAATTGCTTTAAAGCAATTTAGAAGATTGGATTTAAATCCACAAAACAAAACTCGACATCTTCATGCATTCAGCAAATTTTATCCAAAAGGCTTTATAAGCTACAAGATAAAGACTCCAAAATGCATCATAAGCTCCAGGCAAATTCAAGCCACCTGCTCCACACAGCAGCAGATAGAGAAGGAGGACTCCAGGCATGCAGCAGTGCTTGATTCAAGCTCTGGATTTTCCTCATACACTGAGTTTAAGCTGGAACTGCTGTATCCAGAAAAAGAAGCCAGTGAGACATAGTTATGGTCAAGGTGTTGTAGCTTAAATGGCCCAGGAGCACATCAGTCCCTTTTAGACACAAATAAAGTCATACATGGCCAAGGCCAGACCACAATGTGAGCTCAGATGACTTCTGTTCCTGCAATAATAATAGATTGTCTTTGCCCCAAAGGCCACCAGAATTTGGAAATAGTTATTTGCAGGTCTACACACCCAGCACAGGTGCAACATTAGGAGCTCTTTCCACTCCTGTATCGTGCTGGGTAAGGATTTCCAAATCCCTGTGCTGCTCTAGAGATGTCAGGAATAC
>CADDXX010000638.1:15860-122214 GCA_902810485.1 Alauda arvensis
CTGCATCTGATAAATACTGAGAGCAACCATTAACACTTCAGTAGTCACGTTCCCAGCTCGATAGCGGCGGGGCTGGGGCCGCCCCAGGACACTGCAATGTGTAAGTTAATATTTAAAGATACGTGTGGGCTTAGGAGCAAATTAAAGTACACAATGAGCCCTGGGCAAGGCTGAGATTTCTCCATTTCAAAACATAGGAAATGCTGTAAATACCATAGCAAATGCAATTAGCAGAGCGTGATAAACACCATTTCGTTAGCAGAGCCCACAGGGGCTCCTCCTGTSTCAGACCTTCCTGACAATGAGCAGGAACCAGGGGTCGGACACAGAACAGGCAGGCAAATGCCCCAGGGATGCCTCCAGCCTGGGATTTTGTTTTTAGGCCTTCTCTGGCATGATGCTTTGATGGAAGGTGCCTGCTCCTTCATATCCTCGACATCTGTGATGTGTTTATTGAGCAATTCCAGCAGCTCCAGAGTGCCACTGATTTGGAAGCACCAGGACATTTCCCATCAGCAGTTCAGCTGCTTTCAGACATTGGCTAAATATAGGAGGATTTTGTCACTGGATGTTGTTTCAAGACAGCAATTTCAATTTTTATTACAGCAGGCAAGATTTGAGCACAAAGCATCACTTCCAGGACACATTTAATCCATGATTCCACACCTTTGGGGAAAGAATCAAGAACCACATTTGTTCCTCTGCCCTTTGRAACCAACACTTAAGAAAATATAGGCTCAGTTAGGATTTTGAGGGACAGACTGTGAAGWGTTCACCCAACTCAAACAAAATGTGCCTGAGCCTAAAATGTGTAAAAGGACAAAACCCAAAGCATTGATGGTAATAACAACCCCTCTGTAGAGTCTTTTCAAAAGTGTTTGTTTCCAGTCCTCAGAGGCTTTTCACAACACCAGCACTCATGTCCAGCATGGCACAGAGAACTTGGGAGTGATTTTTAGAAAAATTCCCCTCCAGGTTGTACTTTTGAATCCAGCTGATGGAGGAGGGCTTGGGATGCTACCTGGTACCTCCTGGAGCTGCTCAGCCCCAGAGTGRGGGACACAAACCCTCTCCAGAGAGAGCAGCACAAACATCCAATTTGAAGAGGAACAGGACAGGGACAGGGTGCTCTGAAAGCCTCTACAGCCCTCCCAGAGCCATGCCATGAGCCCTGCAATGGCTCTTCCTCCAGAGGCAGGCAGCCAAAGRGGAATGTCTTCTTCTGACCCACCTCAATCTCCCAGTTTGACCCAAGCTTTGAAAATGGAGATTTTACCACATCAGTGGGCCACATGGGCCACACGTTTTGGTGGGTTATTTCTTCATTTCCTATTTCCACGAGTTATTTTAATGTTCTCTCTTTTTCATTGTTTTTTCTTTGTCTCTCCTCACAGACAGCTCTCCAGCAGAGGTACTTACAGACCGAGTGAGTTTCTTCCCCCCAGATAAGCTGTGTACACAGAGATTCTCACTTAAAACAACTTTATAGATCATGCATAAACTCAATCCCAGCCAACCCAGACCTCAGAACTCTTTTAAAAGTGTAAGCATGTGCAGAGGTTACTGTGGTTACTGTAAGCCCCTTCCTCATTACTGCTCATCTTCCAACCTAATGATGATGCTTTAAAGGTGGAAAACAGCTTCCTCACTCTGCAACAAAATGGAGCACTTTGAGTGGATGTGGCTGCTGTGTTTTTGCTTTAAAGGCTCTGAAAAAGGATTTCTTTCTTTCCCCATGTAAGGGAAATTAAGACTTTAGGCATCTGAATTTCTATTCTTATCCKGAGCCATTGTCAGTACAAGCCATTSCTCCACTTTGAGTTTCCCTCCTTTCTCTCCCCAGTCCCCATTCAGTTAAGCCATTAAATAATTTTCCACAATAAAAAGTCTAATGAACAACATCCAGAAGAACATATTTGTGTGTGTACCCTGTTTAAAGGCTCTGGAAATRCAAAAAGAAAGCCAAACAAACAATYRTGCTCTGAAATGGGTGTGCAGCAAAGACAAATGAAGGCAATAAACTCATTGCATTTTGAGGAAATTAGGAGGATATGAGCCACCATCCACCTGAAGAGGGAAGCCAGGCTTCATACCACCAACATGCTGTGTTTGAATAAACAACCAAACCCCAGCTGAAGAAAACTCAAAGTACAGCACTACCTGTGCAATGAGGAAGTCATGGGAGGGGAAGGGCACAGGATTTTGGCAAATAAGTTTACAGGGAAAAAAAACAAATTCAGACAGTTGTTTCTAATCCCAGAGACCATGAATCCAGGATCAAAAAGAATTGTCYCCACTGGACTGGGATGTAGAGCCCAACACACCTGCCTTGCTTTTACCTCTGCAGAAATATTTCCCCATCTGCCCCTGCACAGTGACAAAGATGGGGCAGTTTGAGGATAACAGTATCTAAATACCAGCCTGCATTTTAGTCCCATATCTCGTCTCAATATCAAACATTGCACCAACATTCCCCCATGCAGTTGCTGCTGGTTCCTTACTGACCTAGGAAATGCAAAAATACTGCAGAAAAAGCCCATTAAGTACTTTCAGATCTCAGGAAATATTTTTTTTCCTTTCTTGCTCTTTAGTTTTTTGGGCAGATATTCAGACCTGGCTTTTTAGTCATATTATTTTCCTTTTGTATTTCACAGTGTCATGGAAACTTGCTTCTCCCCTGGTGCATTTTTCCCTGCTGTCATTCCTTTGACAGATAAGACCACTAACAGTTGCAGCAACCTTGCTCCAAAACAAGTTGACAGGCTGGGGCAGCAAAAGGAGGGAGTCACTGCATCAGCTGCTGGAGGCACCTGCAATGATTTGTGCAGCAACCAGCTGCAATTGGTCCACCAAAACCGTGTGCTCCCAGTCCCTCAGAACCAGGCACTTTGGTTTGTCACTTCACATTAGCTGCTGCAAGGGGCTGAGTGCTGCCAGGGCCAGCAGCCAAGCCAAGCCTGGCACCRCATGGCAGCTKCTGGCAGAGCACAGCAGGGCAAGGACACTTCTCCAGGGGAATTTGGGAAGGTACTTGGCTGGCAGAGGCAGGGCTGGCTTTGAAAGGCTCTGTCTGCAGCTTCCATTAGGGACTCGAACTCCTGCAGCCTCAGAGCCAACTTGGCTTGTCAGTTGTGAAAATAAACATCAAAATGCATGGGCTGGGAGRAAATATGTCCCAAATTAAAGGATCTCATCTCCCTAGAAGCCACAGTGGCTGATTGGTTACAGGCACCATCACAGGTTGTCCTGTCTGCCAGCTGCCAGCTGGATTTTGGTGGCCATTGATTTTAATAAATGTTTKTCTCCATCTTTCTTCTGTATTTATCTCACAGGCAGGTCAGGAGAGAGAGAGAAATATAAAGAAAATACTTTCCCYGAGTTTAAGTTCAACTGGAGCCAGCAACCAAACCAAAGGACAGGTCTGCCCACAGTGCCTGTAGGATCATGATGTTCATCAAGGAGAGATCCTGGTCCAGAACTGCTSATCTACGTGAATCATCCCTTCCAACTGCTGACCAACACCAAGTATTGATTTGCACACAAAACCTCCCCAACTCATCTACAGACTCACAGATTTACAGAAGGGCATGGTGGCTCCTATAACTGGGTTGAACAACACATAATATATCTTCCTCATTGGTTTTTGGCAGATCTTGTTCCAGAAAACTTGCCTGAGACTCATTCTGAATGTATTCCCCAAGACAAAAAACAAGGTTAAGGCTTGGCTCAAAACAAGGTCTAGGGAAAAACCAAACAGGTGAAGAGCCATGTGCAGCCAGCTCTGATGTTTGCTTCCCTCTCCTGCTCCAAACCCAATCAAAAGCTCTGGAACAGCCCCAGTGTGAGCAGAATGCCAGGACTCAGATTTAAGCCTCTTTCAGTGGCTCTCAGGCAAAGTCAGTACCTCCACTGAGAGTGAAGTGTGGTGGGACAAGTATGACTTGTAAGCATGACTGGATCAAAAAAAAACCCATGATCTGCTTCCTTGGACTGCACATTCTTTACACATGTTTTGCTTTGGGTTAATAAAATACTTCCACCTTAAGAACACAGTGCCTTGCCCCTTGGCTCAGAGACTCCCAAAGGTCAGGGGCTCCCCAAAAGCTAAGAAAGCCCTGCAGCAGGATTTGTGCCCAGCAGCACAAATCCAGCACTGCAAGTCTTTCAACCATGCCTGGGCTGGAAAGCCCAAGGGTGTGGCATCCCTGCAGCYTTGGATCTGACACAGAGGAGGGACAACAGGGTCCCTTCAGCCCCACCTTTGTGTCTGTTCACATGCAGAGCTCAGCCTACAGCTATCAATTGCTTCCATGGCCACCAGCCAGATGGGGAACCCAAAAGGTGTCCTGGGGCTGGGCTCAGATGCTTGTTCACCACCAAGTTCAAGTACAGCAGCAGATAGCCTTGTGCCACGAAATACAGAATTTAGAGCATTTGGCGTTTGGCAGAACTTCATTAAAGTGTGACACTGCATAATTAAAAGCAGCCTGGAGCCATGTGGGTCTGCCTTTCCTGCCAGTTCCTGGAAGGATTGCTGCTTCATCCTTCAAGGAGGCAGCAGTACACACACACACACACATACCCCTGGTTGTCTTGGCATTTCCTTGCTTGGCRAGCTGGAAACTGGATATTTTTAAGGATATTATGTACTTGGATGTGCCTGAGACACAGCCAGAGAGAGCCATGCTCTGGAGTAATCTGCATTGCCTGATAGGCAGCAAGCTGCTCCAGACACGTTCACACAAGCTGTGGCACTTTTTGGGGCTGCCCTGCTGGTACCAGGAGGGTGCTAAGTGGGGGTCTCACCCCAGCACCTCCCCACCAGCATGGCTGCCATGGGGGACAAGAGTTCAGATGGGTGGGGAAAAGCTCCATTTTCAGTCCCAAATTCTGACTGTTCACAAGTGATACCAAATCCAAGGCTCCCACGTTACACCAGGTCATCCCTCCTGCACTGTGTCTGACAATCAGCCAATGTACTCCCAACAGAAATAATGTGCCTCTAAGAAACAACTGAAAACCAGAGATATTGCCCCGTTTTTCTCCTGGGAAGCACTGCTCAGAACATCTTCTGGGTGTTATAAATATGATAAAGACCATATGCAATGGAAACATCCTGTGGCTAAGGCTGTTGTGYATTCCTTTGTGATCTTTTACTTTGTGTTTTATCAGCCTGTGTGCATGTGGAAAGATAGAAAACTAATGGGAATATGCCAACCAGAGCTCTAAGAGTCCCCTACCACAGCCTGGCTGTGAAGAGTCAGAATAGAATCAATGCCATTTCTGTGCCAAAAGACTCCTGGGGGTGTTACCCAAATGTACCAATTGTCTCGTGGTCTTCCCTTGCCCCAGACACTTGTCAGCAGTTCTCCTTTTCATCTGATCTTGCTGACACGTACTCAAATTAAACACAGACTCTTGGGAGGGGTACACCCTGGGTGGGTTTCTGGGAGGCAAACAAAAGTGCTATAAATCACTATGAAAACAAGCCAGAAGTGATGGCACTTTCTATCATGCTATTAGGCTCATGGAGAAACAACYCCTCTAACCAATGGCAGGGCAAGAAACCACATGTAAAAGAAGATTTTCAAACCTCTAGATATTGGACTCACTTTAATTCTATCTTGAAGTCTTTATCTACTGCCCTTGCCATGTATCACTGTTTTAAACYGAGATTATTTTGTATTTCCCTAGTGCTTTAAGACAGAAAAGGGAGAATGTCTAATGCAGCTCATGCCACAGGCAAACACAAAAACTCAGTACATGGGAATTAAAGAGAACTGTCTCYACCAAGCCAAGATGCTACCTGCTTTTTTTTCAGACTGCTTCTTCTCCTAAAACTGCTGGCTCTGGACYCCATGAGCAGCATTTTCCAGTCTTGAAATTCATCTACCAGCACTCGGAGCAGAGAGGGAGCTCTGCAAGAGCAGAAGCTCTTAACTTTAATAAGAGAAAAAAAATGTTATYTTTTCATTTTAATTTTGTGGATAACATGGACAACACAGTTATCAACTTATTTTTCCTAGAGGCCAGGATTTGCAAGAGTCACAGAGCAGAGTCACTTTTGGCATCAGCARTGTCCATCTCAGCCACCACAGGAAGACCTCTGGCCCATGCACCCAAGGCAGCTCAGGCTCTCTCTGGACATGATTTAATCACTTCCAAAATGAGGGTGGTCTGAAAAATTATGGGGACTTCCCCAGCTTTCTGTGGGGGCATCTTGCCTGGGAGATGGATCAAAACAAATCCCCCTTGCAAACATCACGAGAACAAGCCTTTCTCTGGTGGGCAAAGAGCTTTAGTACAAGTGGCTGTTTCTCTGTGCCTTGTGCCCTCATGGTGCTGTGAAGTGCCTCTGATTGAGACTCTCTACCATTCACCTGGCTGAGAGCATCAGGGAGGAGACAGGCTGGGACCAGCAGATGTGCTGCTGYCCACAGATGGGCTCAGGGATTTCAGGGATTCACCCAACCCTGTGGCTCCCAGTCCATGCACACAGGAGTTGCTAAAACACAGATAGTTCTGAAGCKATTTCCTCTACTTCCACAGAGGAAGAATGTAACTTAATTTAATTTTTGCTTTGTACAGTAATGGCAGGGCCATTTGTGCAATYACATTGCTTTTCTTATCTAGTTCCCTTTTCAAGCTGCTCCAAAGTGTTCCAGGTGTCCCAGTCAGGTCATTACCTGTCACAGCAGCCATGGTCTCACCAGAGAAGATCCAAAYCCAAAGATGCTAAACAGATATTTGTAGACTGCCAGGCTAGCCCACTAATTACTTTGCTTTTTATTTGGGACACGGACTACTCTCATAAAAGCTCTATTATCACCCAGATAAAGCTCTGGAGGTCTCTCAGAAGGCAAGTCCATTCATCTGAATCAATTGAGGTAACAGTGTGATTGTGGCTCTGCTGCTTGAGTCAATGCAGGGAGAGAGGCTTAATAAAAAGTAAAGTCCCCCCCTGCAACCTCTGAGCTTAACTGAAGTTATTGGACTCCTTAATTTCCATCCATAATTTTATCTCATGGTTGGTCACAATTAGGCTGACACCTTGACATCAGTCCCTTGTTGTGWTGCACGTGGGGTCATTTTGCAACTCCCCTGCACACATAAAGGGGAGAGGCCAAAAGAACACATTTCTTACCAACCTGTTGACAAAACCAATTTAAGCTCCTCTGAATAACAACTACAGGTGCTGCTAGAGATTTCTACTGCCCTTATGGACACCTCAAGTCACTTCTCGTGTAATCCCTTGTGTGCAGACAAAGCAACAAAGTCCTCTTTGTGAGATCACACAACCCTGCAGAGGGCCAGAAGGAGAAATAACAGCTCCTAGATTTSCACTAAAATGGTAAAACTCTGCAGGGGGGTCTAGATTCCAATCCCAATGTGCTGCATCATCCCTTGGTTTTAGAAACAACCTTGTGGAAACCACTGCAACAACGAGCTGGAGTAAAGCAAGAGATCTGCAAGCATCACTAAGGGGCTGAGACAAAAASCCAAGATGAAGCCACATTAGTATTTGCCTCTGCAAACCTGGAGGCCAAAATGCAAGTGCCTAAAGAAACAACGGCAGGAGCTATCACTGCACTCAGAAATGGCCAGAACAAGCACCTAAGTGAATTTATGAGACTGTGGGGTTATTGGAAAACCATGGAAAGCAGTGTTTGGCTCTTAGCCCAGACTGCAAGGGGCTTAAAAATGCAGCTGGAATTAGCTTACAGCAAAAGCAGCAGGCCCAGGACGAGGAAAGTATTATACTCAACGAGATGTGCCTTGGATCTGACCTCTTTTCATCAMACACCATGGGGCTTTCCGAAAATTAAAAGCATTTTACTGTGAGGGAAAAGGCAGCTGGCACATCCCAGTGCATCAAGAAGTTCCTGCACATCCCTTTGCTCTCTTCTGCATCATCAGACACATTTGCTGGAAGGAGGAAAAGGAGCTGTCACTGTTTTAATCTCATTTCACCCCTTGGGTAGCCCAGGCAAGGCTGCCTGCATGCAAGGAGCACTACAGACAGAAGAGGCCAAGCAGGAGGACAATRTGTCAGTGGTCTCTTTTGGGTCACCTGCTCCATGGCCAGCTCAAGCACACCCTGCAGAAGGGAGCTCTTGCTTGGACTACTATTACCTGAGGCAAAGACACTCATCCCTCGTGGGATTTCCTCACGTTCTGGCTGAATATCCCAGAGCTGCAAACACAAATTATCCATTGCAACTGCACATGCATCTAGCACCAAAGTCTGCCTTAAAGTGTCCACCCCAGAAATATATCAAGAGCAGGATTCCAAAAGACTTCCAGAGTATGGGATTTTGGATTACACAAGAAAAYTTCATCATTCCTTTATTCCAAGGAATAATATTTATGCTGCTTTTAAAGTTGTCCCTGTATGCAGCTGTTCCAACACCTGGAAGCAGGATCCTACCTATGAACTCCTGSAATGAGACCTTCATCCCAGCTGCCTTCTGCTCTGAATGTCTCAACATTTCCACCTCTCTTCTCTGACTGCACAAAACACCTATGATGCATTGAAGTAACAATTTATGTCAGTGCACACAGCTAGTGAGACCCCTGACTCCTCAATACAGTGTGAGCCTCATGAGACAACCCTTCCCTCTCTGTCCAAGCTCTTCCCTTGACAGCATCACAGAACCCCCCTTTGGATGTGCCCAGGCTCCCAAAGAGGTTCTTTTGCAAAAACTTCAAGGATAATGCTCTGAGTTATGCTCACTGTCTGTGCCATGGAGCTGGCACACAGCACACATTTCAGCTCAGGAGCCAGCATGGGGCAGCTCAGCCTAGCACGTTTGGAAATGGAAATTGTTCATACTGTGACGGGATGTGAGCAGACACGGTGACAACTGGGACAGCACCACTACGTGTAACAAGGCAAAGAGAGGAGGGAAACACTGAAGAGAGCTGTACCTGGGAAGAGCTGAGGAACAAATTCCTGATATTGCAGCAGCCAGAAATGTCATCCCTTTCCCAGGCTGGGGCAGGCAGGCACCGGGAGCCGGCGCTYGGCTGGGCAAACACAGATGCAGGAGCTGAATGGGAGCACAGTCAGCCCCAACTATTTTTAACTGGTGCAGAGGAAGCTTTTACTTTTCATTATGAAGGCGAGACAAAGTGTCTATCAGTTGTGCTGAATTTGTTCGCTGGGTGGGTGGGGGTTGGAGCACATAAAGTCCCCGGCCCCTGTCTGTGGGACCAGCAGCTCTAATCCCCMCCAGTCTGCTCCCAGCTGCTCAGGTCAGAGTGCAACAGCTGAAATGCACTTTTGATACATATGCTGAGAGTTGCCCCCGCTTACCCTGGGGGTTTCTGCCTGGTGATTTCCATTGAAGCTGACCAGTGAGATTCRCTGCTGGCACAAACGAGCACCAGCCCATCAAGACTCCCTACATTTAGCTCAGCATGACGAAATAAACAGTGCAGAGGCATCACAAGCAGACACTGGCAGTTGGACCTGGTGGTCCCCCAATGCCACTTTGCTTCCCTGGACAAAAATCCATGGATTTGGCAGCAGCAGCACCTTTACTTGCCAAGTGTGTTGCTTGTGGCACAGGGGAGCAGTGGGGATGGGAGGGAGAAGGTACAGCTGGGACCAGGGCTCTCCACCTCCCCCTTCTTGCCCAAACAGGGTTTCAGTTCTGCTATTTAATTGTAGGATAATTAATTTCCTCTTAAACATCAATTTCTGCAGCTATCTCCAGACATATACTGGGGACACCCCGCACCATTCCACACTTCCTCCCCAAAATATCAGCAGCAAGGAAACACTTGCTCCTGAAGGAGAGGAGCTGTGTCACTGGCCAGATGGCCACACAGCAGCTCAAACTTTGTATGCTGGCTTTTGGCCAGGTGGTGAAAGGAAAAGGCTCAGCCAGCTCCTGAATTCCCTGCATCCATCTCTCAAACAAGCCACTCCAACATCTGCTGTCAYACATAAACATCACGCCTTGGGTGAATCCACAGAAGACACAAGTGATGACACCTGTCCTGTCCATCCTGACCTAGAGAGGTGCTTAAAATGTTCTTAGCTACCAGGGGAAACCACCAGCCTCACAAAACAAGGTCTGGCACTAAACCAGCTCTCCAAGGTCCACTTTTTCAAAACTACATGCACATCCAGAACATGCACACACRTGACAACGTGTTGCTCCTCTCTGCCAAATAAGCATTTATTAAAACCTTCCATTTATTACACACACTACAATCCCATAAAGGGGCTCAGAAGCCACCAACAGTGGGCATCTTTGGACTTCCCATACATTCTTAAAGGAGGGTCACCTAGAGGGTGAACTGCTTTCTGTGGCCTTCTTTGAGAGGAGAAAGAGACATTTCATCTGTCTTGTTGAGCTGTAAGTGCTGGCATCGCTCAGAGGAACCCTGCCCTCACTGCTCACATGAAATGTGCCCTCAAGAGTTGATTTTTCCCCAGCTGCTACAAAGGCAGCTCAGGGAGATTAGTTCAGTAGATGTTTATGCTGTTATGTGGAATCAGGCAGGAATAATCCCTTACAGCCTGTCATGGTCCAGGAACTGCTCTCGCTACAGGAGATGAACACAGAAGTCCAAAAGCAAAGCTCTGCTCCTGAACTTTTCAGCTGAAATTAAAAAATGAGGTCTAGAGACAGCAAACCCAGGAATGATCTGGGGTGGGGGGGACAGGACCAAAAGTAATACTATTCTCAACCTATTGCTCATGAACAAGTTGATACCAAGCTTTGTTCAGGTCCACGGGAAGCTAAAGAAGTTAACACAGAGGTCAGCTTYGAAAACATTTTAAAATACCTGTTTAATATTTCCTCACTAGTGTTTTACTTTGCTAGTGATACCACCCAAGGAACAGGAAAATCAGGGACCTGCTTCTCTGCATTCATATATATATGTTCACAAAGGACATGGGAAAGCCTGCTCCCACTTTGAAAACACTGGAAAGCAAATGAATCCCTTACCCTGTTGTCCTCCTGAATCTCCCAGTCACTGGAGAAGCTCAGCACGTGCTGTGCCTGAGAGCAGTTTGAGAACTGGAAAAGGCTGGCAAACATCCTTCTGTTCTCCTGGGTATCRGGGAAAATCGCCTCCTGGAAGTTGACTCCATGTGGCAGGAGGATGTAGTTCTCATCCATTCTGGAACACAGATTGCAAGAGCAGCCCACTGTGAGAATGAGCAGCACTCCCTCYCCTGCTGAAGTCACCTGTCATACTTCAACAAAAAGGCACACTGACTTTCAGCCGGCAAGTGGCTCTCAGCTCTCCTGGCACCTAAGTCACCAAAATGACAATTTCCACCAGGACTGGATCAGGCAGCAGCTGTAAGCACCAGACTCCTTGCACCCTGCAGACACATGTGAAACCCCATGAAGGAGGAAAATCTATATATTTTGGGCCAAAGTTTCTTTCTACTGAATTTGCATCACTTTGCCCTTGAGCCCAAAGTACTCCTTCAAGCAGTCAGTAAATAACTTGTGTCAATAGAATGTGTTTAAAGATGTTGCTGCAGACTTAGCCCTAGACAGCACCAAAATGAGCTTTGTTACACACCCAGTGTAAGAATATACTAAATATTTCAAAACAAGCCACTGAGCAGTATTTTGCAAATGCTCTTGAATTGACAGGTCATGGTGATGGCTCTGTTCCCACATTGTGGTTTATTTTCTTATTCTTTCGATGAGCCCAAAGTCAGAGTTTGGCTGGRACTCGGGAGAGCCGACAGAAAGCTATCGGGTGARTATTTGGGGATGGGTTTTAAACTCCCATGCCGAACTTCGGCAAASAGGCGCTGGCCTCTCTCCAGCTCTGTAAAAACAAAAGCAGCAGCACCCGCGAGCTGCTCAACAGCAGCTCCCTTTGCATGTGCTGGCCGACAGCGCTGGAATACCACGAGAGTTTGGCGTTTGGGGCTTTTCTTTCCCTATGAAACTGCGGGCGGAAGCGCAGAGAAGGACGGAGCGAACCCTCCGGGCAGGGATGCCCCGGAGCCGAGATGCGACATCCCAACCCCTCCCCGCACCCCCCCCAGGCCGGGACTCACCGGAGGAAGAAGAAATAAGCGTAGCCCTGCATGACGGTGTGCGAGTGGCAGGAGAAGTAGCCGAGGCCGGTGAGGTTGAGGCGGGAGCCGGCGGGCACCTCCAGCATGCTGCCCCACGCCTGGTCGCACAGCAGCTCGATCTCGGCCGAGTAGAAGAGGTCCCCCGCTGCCTGCTGGGGGCCGCCGGGGGGCCCCCCCTGCCAGGGCAGGTAATTGTAGGCGCCGTARGGGTCGGGGTGCAGCGCCAGCACCCGCGCGTACACGATGATCGCGGCCAGCTCGGCCCGGCAGCCCTCGCTGAGGGGCCGCCACTCTGCGGGCAGCTGGCAGCCGGCCCCGCAGCTCGCCCGGCCCGCCAGCACCAGCCCCAGCACCAGCACCCGCACCGGCAGCGGCACCGGCACCCGCACCGGCAGCGGCAGCGGCAGCGGCGGCATCGCGGGCGGCTCCGGGCCGGGCTCAGGGGCCCGGAGGCGCTCGGGCTGCCCCGGGGGCTGCGGGCACCGCGGCCGGGAGAGAGCGCAGGGAGGCAGCGAGGAGCAGATGAGAAGGGGGTAAAGGGAGCGGAGGGCGCCTGGGGATGGTGCCCAGAGGGCTGAGAGCCGAGCGGGCAGGGGTGCGAGGGGGAGAAGATGCAGAGGGTCGAGGGGCAGGGGGTGTGCGGGGGCAGAGATGCGAGGAGCCCGAGATGCAAAGGGGAGGGATGGGRAAAGGCAGAGATGCGAAGGGGGCAGATAGGCAAAGGGGAGGGGTGTAAGTGAGAGAGGTGCAAAGGGGGAGGTGAAAAGGGAGGGATACAAAGGGGAGGGATGCAAAGGCAGAGTTGCAAAGAGGAGGAATGCAAAGGGAAGAGGTCGACGGGACGGAGACTGCAAAGAAGGAAGATGCAGAACAGCAGAGATGGGAAAGGCAGGCAAACTCCGGGGTGAGGGCAGCTGCTGCCAGACACTCCCTGGACCCGCGGTGAGCACTTGGTGGCACGCAGGGCTTTTGAAAGTGAAGGTTTGGCTCGTAGGGTTTTGGAAGTGCAAGAGTCCCAGTGGAGCAGGGGGCTGTGCACAGCTCCCATAGGAAAGACAATCCTGGGAAACTTAAGATGTGTTTGTGTAGAAACTTGTAACTCTAGTCATCCACTTCTTCCACTTCAAATGAAGCTGGAGAAAAACTTGCAAGTGTAGGAGACCAGCTCTTCCGAGCAGCCTGCAATCATTTTCCAAAATACATCTGGTGAGCGAGGCAAAAGTAAAAAGCCAGGTCTCAATATATTTTGATTTCCCACTGCTTCATCCTTGAACAATCTGATRCAGCTTAGTGCTTCTTCAACTTTTYGGCAGATCACTTAAAGACTGACCCTCTCCCCACATASAAACTGCTGTGGAGCTTCTCCCAAGGATCCCTGGGGGCTTTGCACCACTCACAGCCTCCAAAAGCCTCTTTCTATTTCAGTATTCTCCTTTTCCCACATCTGATCTCATTTGGAATAATAGTCAGGAATGGGCATGGGATGCTTAAAATCTTTTGGAGCTTTTTTTGTATGAATATCATGGAGACACAGTCACAGTTCAATCTCTCCCTGGCTGTAAAGGTTACTCAAAGTCTGCAGCGTGTCCTGACTGCTTCCTTTAATCTCACCCTCCCTCTGCCTCTCCAGTCCTCTACAAGGACCAGGAACTCTTGGAAGCAGAAGGTGCCTCTTTRTTCCATGTTCATGCTGTGCCTGGTATAGGAGGGTCCTTGTGCAGGACTGGGGTTCGAAATAATGTGCAAAATAATGAATCATCAGTTGAATAATGCTGAGTCAACTTCATCATACTGAGACAAAACATCTTCAGTGACAAGTGTCTTCCTCTGGAATAGTTTCATCAATCTCATGTGTGTGCTGAAGAGTTTAACAAAGCTGTATTCATATTTCATCATGGCAAGATGCTACAATATATTTCATCAYAGCTTTATGCATGAACAGCAAAGTTGATTCTTGCTAAAAGAGAAACAGACTTTGATTTTTTTCCCSCTAAAAAATTTCAGAATGACACATAGAGCTTTTCTAAACTTTTTCCCTGTTTCTCAAAGAACAACAAATTGCTTCCAGCTTTCAGGAAAAAAAAGTTTAAAAGACAATTTTGATTTTTTTTTTTAAGAAAATATCCTCAAGAAATCCCAAAAGACCAACCAGCTCAGTATTTCTTTAATGTTAACCATTAGGAACCAGAAGGGTTTGGAACCTGAAGGGACAAAACTGTAGTAGAGAAGGTTTCAGAGCTTCTTTCAGTAGSTTTTAGATAAATAAATAAAAAATAAAGAGTAAAACAAAGAATTTAGGCTGATGTTGACTTCASATAAAGCTGAGGCAGTTTTGGAGGCATTTTTTTGCAATCCAGTGTAAATGGAGGCTTTGATACAAACCTCAGGTTTCTGAGAAATGATTGGTTGAGAAATGGTACCTTGAGACACTGGCAAAGAATRAAGGGAGAAGTGGTGGGAGAGATGTTCAGCCCATCTGAGGTGGTCTCTCCATGTCTGCCCATGTCTTTCCAAGTGCTGTGACTGCTGTCAGAGCCTGGCAGCTCCACCCACACGAATCTTGTGTACAGTGTTTTRTTACTTCAGTGCCATTGCTCTGGAGGCAGAGCCCCAAGAAGCTGAAGAGATGTTTGTAACCATAGGTTGGTTGGTTTTGTCCTGGGAACCAAATTCTCAGCTTGTGYGAAATGCAGTTGCTATTTCCTCTGTGTACACATACAAGATTGATATCTTCTGGGTAGAAAAGCCTCACATTTAACCTTCATCTCTGTTCATTGTGTGTTGCAAGTAAATAATGGTCAGCTGTCCTCAAGCCACTTTGGAAATATCTGATCTAAGCTGTGATCTGTTCTGCTGTTCCTCACACTTCATTTAGCCACCACATAACATAATTTAGCTGGGAGGGAGGACAGGGTGAGAAAGGACAGGCAGCTCACAAGCAAAATATGAAGTATCTCCTTAATGCTACTATTAATAGCCTAAACTGCTTATATTTGACCAAAGWGTTTGAATCAGTGAGCCAGCTCAGAAAACACAACAGCATTTGTTGGTGTGCTCTGATGCTGGCTGATGCTCTCCAAATTGCTTTTTGGTGGTGATTACCAGAGTGTGGATGCAAATAATTAAAGTTCTGTGGAATTTCTCTGTCATTCTGCAGAGTGGCCATGTCAGCATTTTGAGGATGTAGCAGGCATCCATGGAGCTGATTTCAGAGCTGAATGAGCTGGAAAGGGGTCTTAGCCATAACTCTGGAGCAGACACAGTAGGGGTGAAAGTCTACACCTAAAAATACCTCTCACTTGAAAATGCCTGATTTGCTTGGTTCTCTTCCATTCATGTTTGCTGGTGCTGTGCCCACTGTCACTGCAAGGACATGAGGTGACTCATCTTCTCCGTGCCCCCTGTGACATGTCCCCAGCTGAGACTGTTCCCTGTCAGGAATCTCTCTGGAGATTTATCAGTGTGTAACCTTTCCTTCCCATACCAACAATCCCTTTGCTGTTTCAGTTCATTAGCAGCTCTCAGATGGGTGTTTTGGTAAAAAGTTCAAACCACCTACATGCAGTGATTAATGTGATTTTGTTCCTAAATTTCTCTCCACAGAACCACCATCAATTTTCTTCTCTCTTCCCTCATTTCTGAGGTAGTGAAAAGCAATAGGAGCATCTGAATCCATTCCAGGAGTCTTTCCCCTTCCAGCTCTAGATAACGAGGAATTAGTGACATGAAGTAAGGATTTAAAGCCCTCCCTGGAGACTGCATCCTTCAGATCTGTGTTTGCTGTTTCTCTGCAGGGATCCACCGGCTGATCTGAGACATTCTTCAGTGCACTGTGAATACTTTTGTACTGTGAACTCAGCGTGGGTCTGACAAGTGCTGTAGCCAAAACCAGCTAATCAGAGGAGCACCAATAGAGCCAATTACTGCTCAGGCTGCACTTTCAGCCACCCATGCATGTGCCACAGTTATTCATTCACTTCCTCTGCTTGGATAGTCTTGWAGACTTTGAGACAGGCTCATGATTTTCCCAGGCAGGAGCCTTTTTTTTCCACACATTTTTACAGATATTTAAATCAAAGGTTTCTCCCYCTGGGCTATGTAATTTTCTTTGCTGTTTCTGTGGCAATGTGGGTGATTGAAACCTTTTAATAAAACATTGCTCTGCTCTGTCTCTCTCTGCMTCTAAAGTATTGACTGAGTTGAGTGTTAGTCCAGGTATCAAACAGGAGAGCATGGTGCTCAGTCTTGCTGCCTTTCTGGTTGGTGTAGGTGATCTGAAACCTCAGCCCAGCTGTCTTTTATTTATATATCTACACTGATTCCTTTGTAGTCCAGAGTACAAAATATCAAACCCAGATTTTTTCCCCCCGCTCACCGCTCTTTAAACTGGGTGACCTACAAAGATGAGTATTTGGCTGTGCTAGTGTCCCCACAGGAAGAGATGTTTTTGTTAGCTTCTTGTATCTGTGCTTCTCTAATTTGAGTCATTCTTCTCATAGTTTGACATTTGGTCCATTGYATTTAACTGTTTTTGTACCAATACTGGACTGGCTGATTCCTATTAAAAAAAAAAAAAAATCACATTCCCTGGCCATAGTTCTTCATGTTTTTCCTTTTGAAGAGCAATCACRACCATGAAGAAACTGGACCTGTCTTTGGGGATCAAGAATAGACTGTTGCTTCAAAGAGTTTGGAAAGATTTATTTTATGCACAGCAGTAAAAATACTTTCCGTAATATCAATTAGAATTCAAATGGAGAAGTGAGTAGAAGGATCAGGTAGTTGGTATAGAWGGAGATCTTTGGCTATACCTTCAYTGTATKTTTCTTGTCCCCTTTGGCCTTTACMTTTTCCCCTGTCCATCTTCACRGAATCATAGAATGGGTTGGGTTGGAARGAACCTTTAAAATTCCCTAGTTCCARCCCCCCTGTCATRRGCAGGGACATCYTACACTAGACCAGGTTGCTCAAAATCCCATCCAACCTGACACTGAACACTCCCAGGGATGGGGCACAACTTYTYTGGGCAACCTGTTCCAGTGCCTCATCACCTCTCAGTAAAGAGTTTCTTTCTAATATCTAATATAAACCTACCCTCAGTTTGAAACCAATCTCCCTTTTACCCTCCCTGAGTCCTGCTCTCCCTCTGCTCTGACCTCTGACAAAGCTCACCAATTCAAAAGCAGTTTCCTTTAGATCTGGACTCTGTGCTGTGTTCTCCTACTGAAACTCCCATCTTAGCCTGGCTCCCTGACATCAGGGGACATCTGGTCCTCATCTCAGATCCGTTGTGTCTGAAGGGGAACTGTTTTTCTCTCATCCATCACTTGG
Source organism: Alauda arvensis (assembly GCA_902810485.1). NCBI lineage: Eukaryota > Metazoa > Chordata > Aves > Passeriformes > Alaudidae > Alauda > Alauda arvensis. The sequence goes on from CADDXX010000638.1 coordinate 33,256, forward strand.
ACTTACAGCCTGGTGACATCCTCACTTTACACTTCCCTCTCTGTTCTCAAGGTTGTGTCCACACTTTCCCTGTGGCCCCTCCCAGACGTTCTCCCTTTCCTGMCATTCACACAACAAAGATGCTTTTYTGTCTCATGCCTGGAGTCCTGCAGCATCTTTTCCTTGGCCCACCACTGCCTATCCAGCCTGTTATCACACCCAGTCCTTTTCCAGCTCAACATGACTGAGCATATTTACCTCCCATCTTTTCCCTGCATTCCCTTGGCTCCTGCACCCTCTGTTTACAGAAGRGCTCTGAGGCAAAGACTCCCTCAGCTCTGCATTTCTGCAGCATCTGCTTCCTGAGCCATGGCTGCAGGTCCAAGAACAAGAATAGCAACAAAGTGCAAGCTGATTCCAGCCCAAGTCAGCAGAGGCCAGAAGTTGCTGGGCTCATAAGTGTGCTCATAAATCAGTGTGAAATGTGCTGTCTGAACGTAGCTCCCAGTAGACACACATCCACATAACACATACCACTGACACAACTGGTGATGGGAAAGATATCYAAACAGAGCAATCCCACAGCTGGGGAGAAAGGAATAAAGACATGTAATTCYCTTGCCCCTGGGGTGAACCCTGGCTCAGGTAAATGCACTTTTTAAGCATCAGGGGTTTTAAAAGGCAGAGGGACTGCTAGGAAAATCTAATCTGTCCACACTGATGATGTTACCCTGTGTCATGATCATGACTGCATTTAGAAGAAAGTGGAAGACACACAATTCTCACTTTAAAATCTCAGGTGGTAGAGAAGATAGGTCATCCCTTGGTCAGTTGTTCCAATGCTAAAATMTTATGCTTTTTCTCCTTCTGGATCTGCTTGGCTTCAGATTCCATCCATAGGTTCATGTCATGCTGTTGTCTGATATGTGAAAAAAAAAAAACTCTCATTAGAAATTCTCACCCAGCCTTGGCATTTATAATCCAATAATAAATTATTCCCTTACATAAATTGAATACACTTTCCTTTGGTGGATGGCAGGGACATTATTGTAGCTTGATTGCCCCAGATTTTTAACATTCTTTACTTCAGCAGACACCAGAGATGAACTCAGGATCATAAAARCCTGGTCTCCAAAGAGCCAGGGTGAGAGCAGCAGCACCACATCTATTTGGTTTTCTGTTCTTTTATCCAAGAACCACAATTATWCTGCTAGCCAGCATTACACAAGTATGGAACAATTTTCATTGGTCACTCCTGAAGAAAAATTGCACTGGCAAAGTACAACTTGCCCTTCAATCCAAGCTTCACTTATCAAGTGAATGCAGTTCTGGCCTGGTTTTGGGCCAGGGCAATAATCCCTCCAGCACCCAGTCACTCACACTGGCTCTCTTCAACTGCAGGATCACAGGAGAGTGATGAAGAAAGTGATGCTTACAAACCTAAGTCCTAACGTAACAGTCATAGGACTTGGCTCCTTGTCTGGAAATAAAAGGATTGAGATACGAAATGTTTTGTCTTTGCTCAAGTTTTCTGGATTTATATCTTGTCCCTCCTGTGTTCCCTGAGAGTTGAATTTTCTTCAGTTTCTGAACCACAGCTGGAGGTATTATGTTTGACACAGTCTTCTTCTAAAGTGAATTTAGTGCACCAAGTGGTAACAAATTGCTGGGGCTGACTTCTCTCTGTGTCTGCAGCAGAAGAGAAGCAGGACACACCAGAGCTGTGGAAGGGGCTGCCTTCCAAAAAGGGCCAAGATGCTCCCCAACAAAGCTCACTTTGTGAGTGYAGAGAAGRTGTGCAGGTAGATCCATCCAGCAGAGACATCATCAGAGACAACAAGTGTCCCTGTGCAGCCTTTCTGCCTTCATCACACAGAAACCAGCACCTCAGAGGGTCTTGTGCAGAGCCCAAATGGAAATGGGAATTGTTCCTCTCATGCTGTTACTGTCTGAACAGCAATGGGCAYTTGTGTACAGGAGGMTGCCCAGCCYYRGCTTGGGATGGTCCCACAYRGATGAACATTTCTTCTTGCAGTTTGGCTGCATAGAACAAAAAGGGGGAAAGGGCATCTTACAATGAGAGACCTTGGCACCATGTATAGTTAATGCAATTGAACTCACTCTCTGCTCAGTTTTCACAACTGGGTTCTTACTCTGATGAGTTAATTCCCTTTGACGTCCCTTCTGTCCCTCCCCTGCTTTCATTGAGTCTAAAATAACCCAACTGTCCATCTTGCTTATGGAATTACTGAACTTTTAAGAGAACACAAAGTGCTCTCCCACAAGGATTTGGGATTAAACCTCTCTTGTTTATGTTAAACAKAACATCTTAATTCTTGCACTGCTGGAGGGCAAATGAGTCCACACAACCCCAAAGAAACCTGCTTTCAAGCCCYATAGCAAAGGTCAGGGTGATTTGTTTCTCATTATACATGTTCTTTCCAGTAAAGTTGTCTCATGGTATATGACAGTTCTATTACAAAACACCTCTAGATAATTTAAATAAAAATAATTTTTTATTTAAAATCTTCTCCATTATAAACCAACARATGCTTGATTTTCAGCACAATTCTCTCCTCTCAAGCTGCACTAATCAATGGAGCACCTGATTATTTTTTCTGGGATGGGGTAAGGAAAACAACTGCTTCCCATCCAATGTCTCATTCAACACCCAAGGAGCTCTGGATTTGSAGTGGGGAATCCCACTGAAGCTGGYATTCCCTWGAACTGGGTCTAACTTCAATCTCCTGGTTCTGGGGCTGTGTGTGCCTCATGTACAGATGTGCATGCACATCTGGAGGGGGASACTTGTGGCAAAGAGKGGCAAGGCAGCACAGATTACTGAGYGATAGATCACTGTAGACTTCCACAGGGTTAGAAGTGCCCCAGCACCCCAGGAAACCCCACAGATGAAGGGGCAGGAAATAATGAGGGATGAGGCAGACACAGGGATGCAGAACCCAAGAGAAAGCTAAAGACAGAGGGGGAAAGGCAGAGCAAGTGGGAGAAAGAGACAGGAAGAAAAGAGCAGCAAGGGAACTAGCTTGTCAAGGGAATTTTTAAGCAAAGAAGGAGCAAATGAAGGAATTAAGTTAACTGATTGAACAGTATATGGTAAAACTAGAGAAATAAGGACAAGAAAGGAATGAAAAAAAGAACAATGAGAACCCTAAGCCTTTTCTGCTGTGCCTGCCCTGTCACAGCCCCATCATCACCCCAAAACCACCTTTTTTCTCATGGCCATCCCCACACCTACTTCAATTTCTGGGYCATTTTAATTGAAGTGCCAAGAGGGGAGGTGATTTTTCTTCTCTGGGGTGGCCTTATAAGCTGTGTCCTTGGCAGTGCAGGGTCATAACCTTCCCACCAACTTCCAGCAACACTGACATTAAGATGTGCCCACCTATTCCCCAAGCACCAGGCAGCAGATTTCTCTCTTTAACTGCTGCTGAGAGGGCATCAAACCACCTAGGAAAAAACCTCCCAAAATGGGTCAATGCTGTATTAGCATGTGGGCTTTGTATTTTTATGCCTTAAGTAGGTCTTGTTCTTCTCTTCTATGCTGTGGAATAGAGCTCTATCCACAGAGCAGCTGACATGAAAGCACATCCCCCCACCACTGTGCTGGAGGTTTCTTTGGATTTTARAAATTACCCTTTGCAAAGGATAGAAAGGCTGCACTTAACACGGTGAGTCAACCCAAGCACGTGGCCAAGGCAGAGAAATGGGCTCTGATCCAGCTCCYTCACAGAGAATCCTCCTCCTCTCATGGCAATCAGCTGGCTTGGTGCTGAGCACAACTGTCCTCCTGACTCAGGGGAATCTCTTTTCTCTGGAGCTGGGTCGGCAATGCCACCAACATTCAGGAAGGATTCACTTGAATGCTTGTGATGAGGACAATGCTGCTGATGGGTTCYTATTGATTGATAATTTAGTCCTGCTCCCAAATTCCTCAGCAATGAGATGCTCACACACACCACCAGAATTGCAGAGGAGGAGGAAACAACTCCAGAAGCTGCCTCTGCTGAAACTCAGCCACACAACTGCTGATGAGCCAGTGGCAGGGACTGATGGCCCTGCTGCTGTGCAGGGATCGTTGCATTTGCACACATGCAGCAGCCAGTGCAAGGCTGGCTAATTCACATCATATGTCAAGGCCAGGACAGCTGTCCCCTGGCCATCATTTCAGGGGCTGGTGACACACAAACAAAACAGGTGCTATTGGAGCCAGTGAAGGCTACAGGGTCCAGCAGCAGCAGCCAAAGCAAAAGATTTGCTGGCTTCTATGGCCTGTCAGCAGAGCTGCCTGCCTCCTCCTTGGATTGCATCAATTGGGMTGAAAAATCACATTTTACATGCTTATCTTGGGTGAGATTTTTGYAGAAAATATTTCAGTGCTCTCTCCACCAAGGCAGTCTATTTTTTTTTTTTTCTTGTCTAGAAGACTTTTTTCCCTATGAGTAGAGGCAAGACTTTGATATCTGGCTGAAACATGAGGATGGAGGAGATTGACTGGAAGGATAAGATCTGGGGACAAAAATGCCAAGCCTGGTAGGTCACATGGGTACCAGCATCTTACTTATAAAGGGATTGTGAATTCACACCCATCACCTTGTTTGCAGCACTCAGATAACGTGGAGAGAAGCACCACAGGGAAGTCCATCCAGGTGTTAATAGTTCTGCCTCCCAAACTCTGCCTCAAACCCTTACAGATTCAAGGATGGGATTTCAGGGCATTTGCACATGGAGCAGTGAAGATAAAACATAAGTGCTCTCTAGGAGGGCACATTCCAAACTGCTGCTCATGGCTCAGCGCCCTGAAGAGACAGCAGGAGTTCTTGAGCTACTGAAGATYTACCATTCCTCATTTGCATCATCGTGCACGTAGCACTGAGACAGAGGGAGAAACCTTCTCTGCTCATCCCATCTCCAGTGCAACAGTTAGAGAAGAGCTGCTTTTTGCAGATACCCTGCTAAAACCCCTGCTGTACAGAGGCTTGCTGGAGCTGGGCACAGGCAAACCTGAGGTTCTGAAGCACTTAGAAGTGGCATTCATAATACAGACAGCCCAAAGAAGTTGTCCACCTTCCTCGGAGAGTCAATCCACAGCAGGAATTTCTGGGAATAAGAGCACAAAGCCACTTGCTCACAGCTTTCCAATTGCAGCCCTCCATCCTCTCACCACGAGGATGCTGCTGAGTTCATCTCCAAGCCCTGTCTGTTCCACAGGTGATAACAACCACAGGGGGAAGGGAAATATCCCTTCCACAGAGGTGCATGGTAATCTCTAGTTTGKATTAAATATATCTCAGCTGCTAGAAACAGCTGTGAAAGATTTTTTTCTTTGCTGTTTTGAAGTGTGATGCGTTCCTCCTCTTCACCATCCCCTCATGAAGGGGGAAGGAAAAGCTTGGATAAAAGCCTTGCTCCGGGGCAAGAAAATATCCAAACTGCAGCTTTGCATAAATCTGTCACTTTGATTYCCCTGAGAACAACTGCAAACGTGAAAAATGGCAGAGCAAAGCAAGCACAGGTGTTAACTCCTCTTTTTTTATTATGGTGGGGAGAAAAAAAGGGAGAAAGCCTTTTTTGTGAGTTGTGAGCAGCCCCCTGAACATGACGCCTTTCACCCAACTTTATGCTTCATTAGGTCTTCCASAACTATCTCTATGTCCATGAAATCTTATTTCTAAACCAGAAAGGAAATGGGGAAATTGTCCCTCATCAGTATCTGCTGCAAAATCCACATTAACCTCTCTTAGCTGCTTCTGCTGTTGTATTCTCTCTCTGGAACATTTTTAGGGGTTTCCCCTCTCTTCCTCATTTCTAAACACTAATGGATCAAAGATTTTCCGAGTTTGGTTCATGTGTGGGAGGGCAGCCTCTGAGGACGCTCAGTGATGTTTCACCCCAGGGTCAGCTTTGCATCCTGCATTAAACTCGGCTCTTTAACTCGCAACAAAGAACCACTGTTGTTACAAACACTTTTTCTGTCCTCAGTCCTTTCACCCCCAAACGCTTCTGCAGCGAGTGGCCAGATTTTGCTCAGGCAAGTGGAGGCAGCCGTGGRGACCGAGTTCATCYTKGCTGGACTGACAGCGCCTGGAGGCAGGGGCTGCCCCTGGGTGGCTCCTKTATTTGGGGCATGGGGCAGGACCTCCCACACCAGCAGGAGTGGCACAGGCACCTCCTGCTCTGCCTGGGGCTCCTCCTGCCCCCAGCCATCCCTCGCACACCCCGGCTGGCTGCAGCCCAGCTCCACACCCCTACCTCTGTCCCTTAATCATGCACGCTTTCATTAAGCGGGGGGTGTTTTCGTTGAGGCTCCATTGTGCGGAAGGAAATTGCTTTTGCCACTGCAGTCCCAAGGGCTGCGCATTTCTCAGGCAATTAGACCTTTATCAGGCTCAACAGCGGAGAGATAAGGATTGCTGAATGTCTGTTGGCTGACACGGGCTGACATAGACAGATAGCTTAATTAATCTAAGTGAAATGCTTTGAAGTCCTGTCTATTCTTCTTTTGGGGCTGTTTTTGTTTGGTTGGTTTGGGTTTTTATGTTGTTGGTGTTCACTTGTTTGTTTTAGGGCTTTGCCCAGTATATTTGGAGTAAATGCAGTGAAATAATTTAGAACATTGTTGGGTACCACCAGTGTCTAAGCCTGGCAAGCTGCTCTCTCCAGTTGTGATGGACTTGGTGAGCACTTCCCTCCTGTGACAGTCTCAGGAGCACAACCTGATGGGACTGGAGACTCCAGATTGCTCACCACTTGCTCCACACCAGGATCAGTGTGCTGAGCCAGGAGACCCAGCTCTCACTCTGACATTGCAGAAAGCTGCCCACAGCAGCACATCTCTAATCCCACTCAGCTATAATCCAGCAGTRTGTGGAAAATGGTTTACCCACCAAGGGAGTTTTGTATTACAGTGCTGGACTGCTTGTGCTGGAAGCCAAATTAATAGTAAGATTTGGCCAAGTTCTGCATAGGTTGAAACCTGATTTTTGATTATTTTCTGTCTGACAAAAAGCACGATTTTGGCATCTCCATCAGCAGCTTTGTTCTCCAGGCTGTTGCTCCCACCCCAGCACACAAGGCACAGGTGGCCTGAGCTCAGACTGAGGATACCTGTGGGTCCTGTGAGTTGTGTCAAGAGCATTACATGGGGTTGAGTTAAAACAGATGAAAAGTGAGAATTGGTGGAATTTTGGCAGCTTGTACAATTAATTTGCCCTGACAGAGGTAGGATGAACTCCACCACTGCAGTACATGGCTTTTCCTGGGGACATGCAGTCCAGGCTAATGTACAGCTCTGTGGGACCACACTGAATCACACCAAGAGTTGTGCTGGACTGTGACTGGAGCTTCTCATTTTACTAATCTACCAACCCTCACTGACACAAACAGGAGGCTGAAACTGATGTTTTTAATGTGATTTGGGTTGGCTGTTGAAACCCAACATTATTTGTGATCATCTCTCCTACACCCCTCTGAGATCAAAAAAACTTACTATGGACAAGTGCAATCATATCCAGACATGATGAACATATGATATCATTAATACTCCACAGTYTGGATCAGAGTTCAGATCTCTCTTAAGCAAAAGGTCTTTTTCTGCCCAATATCCAGAAGCTAGAGGACAATTTCCCAAGAAGAATCCTTGGTTCTTAAGATTGCTTCCTTCTTGGTTCTTCTTTCCTTAAAGGCATATGAGAAAGTGATGAGTTCTGCATAGACTGGAAATTGCAGAATACTTTCTGAAAGAGAAATACATTCTAARACAGGAAAACCCAGCTGGCCCAGCAGGAGCTGGAGCTGGGACACCAGAGTGTAATTATCTTTCCTGCCTGTGTGACATTTTTGGAAAGTCACCAAAAGATGAATCTTAGTCTCACTGCACCCCAGATTCTCATTTGTACCTAGGGATAACACCATTTTCTTTGATCACAGTGCTGTAGTGAAGAAGAGATCCTGGAGTATGRTGATACTACAGCAATGGGGACTACATGAATAAAGCTCATCTTGCAGGAAAGACTACTAGCAAAGAAYTTATAASCAGCAAATTGAGGAAAAGAAATACAGYACTGAAATGTTCAGAACTGCTAGCTGTGTGTTTAAAGGTTTGGGAAAATGCCTAGAGCTGTAAGTAGATGCCAGAGAAATTAATTATGATAATAAAACTTCTGGGAAGAGGTAGAAGTGCTGGAATGATCAAATCATGTGTAATTATGAAGAATATTTTCTGTCCTCTTGGTAACACAGAGCTGCAAGGAATGTGTGTGTTGCCTCCAGAAATGTGAGGGGCCAGGATGTCATTCTTTCAGAAACAAAACAGACAAGAACTGAAAAGGGAGGAAAAAAAAAGGAAGAAAAAGAAAATAAAAGCCAAACCAAACAAATGCCTCACAGGTCAATATGCAGCAGCCAGAACTTTGAAAGGCAKCCAGGGGAAATTCCCTGCAAACTTCCCCTCTGCTCACACAGGAATTCCTTGCCCCTAACCTTTGTTTGGGATCAGCTGAATCATGCTATATGGTCTTATTTTTTCATTCCAGCTGTACACCTCCAGACTGCACAAATCCAAGTGGATCACCAGGGACAAACAAACCTCTCACTTTTCTTTTCTTTMCTCTGGCCCTTGAGTTCATGGTTGGAGATTCTTGTTCAACCTATTGGTCTCTGCTGCAGCCGTCTTGGTCTCCAAGGGTGATGGGCAGCACTCACAAGACCAGAGGTGGTTGCTGCAGGTGAGAGCTGTGCAACTGCTCCCTCACTGACATATTTAAAGACAATATTTGCTGCTCACTGCAAAAAAAAAAAAATTTCCTAAAAACCCAGCCCTGAAGGCAAGTTGGCAGCACAGTTACCTAAACTCTCTGTATAGATAGTCCAGGTCACTGGTGACTGTTTAGGCTGTGCTGTTTCAAGATGAATTAATTGCCTCCTGGGTTTCCCCTGCCWCTGCAAGGATTTTCTGGGTTTACACACACTGCCAACTGCTGCRCAGAAAGCCAAAGGGGAAAGATAAAGCTTGGAGAGGAGATACAGATGTGTCCTAGCTAGAAAAGCTTTAGTTTTATTTGCTTCTGAATATCATGATCCCTTCATGCCACAACTCTTGTTGTGTTGCAGGCCATTGAAAAKAAATGATAAAAAAAACCACATTGCAAGCCATGAAAATAAAAGGCTTTGATCTTGTTCTGCTGTTTGGAAGAAAAGCTACAAACTCCACCCTGCTGAAATGCAGCCCTAGCTGAGCTTTTCATAAACTCAYTCCTACAGGCTTCATCCAAATAACAAACTGGGTCCCCATCTGGAGTTTGTGTTGTCCCTTTAAAAGATACTTTGATATACAATAGTGGGATTCCCCCATGCACCAGTTCATAATGTTTGCTTGATTCTTCCCCCTTTACAGAGATGACAGGCAGTTTTTGCTCCTTGCAGAAATGGCAGGCAATTCTCAGTGGGACAACTTGGTGCATCACACAGCTCATCCTTAGAGCCCTGATGCAGTGAGTGTTCAGCACCACCCCAGAGTGCTGTCCYTGTGGATGCTCCCATCCCTTGGCAATATTTTAACACCTTTAAATCAGGCTGTCTGCCTCCTCATACTACTTAAGATTCAGAGCACGTTTCCTAGACAYGCTGCAAAAGGAACCCAGGGGATTCCTTGAAAGAAAGGCAAACTTTACGTGGTACTTTTTTATCTGTTGGCTCTGCAGTGATACTATCATGCATCTCCTGGATTGCTGACACCKTGGCATTCATCTTCATTGAATTCCTTTGCTAGCTATATCCTGCTGTCTCAGATATGATTTATGCCTTTTCTGATATTCTGTCCCATTAAAACAGAACCATCTCTCAGAGAAGCCYCCTCTTCTCAATATTCATGAGCAGGTTTGATCTAGAGATTCCCAAATCCAATACTTTCAAAGAAGACATCATGTAGGCAACTTTCATCTATAAACTGCAGAAGCCACCAGGGTGCTATGACAATCTGATGTGACATCCTACTGCTCAGTGGTTTACTGGGRCTGAGAGACCCTGYCCCKTAAGCACTGTGTAATTTCACCAGGRGTGTTAGGGATTTATTGCAGTCTTTTCCAGAAATGGCAGCATTTCAGTGAGGGGATGTTGTGGAGCATCACATTCTAGTTGGGTTCTCACCCTGCATTGTGAGATCATCCAAATGCCCTTCAGAAACACTTCCAGTTGTGTGTTTATTGCCTTTTTTTGTTTTTCACTTCCCAAGTTAAAAGCTCAGACTCTTATTTTCTTTGTGTACTTTATACCATCAGCTCTCAATAGGTACATGATTTATGCTTTAGGATGAAACCTGGAAATAGCACTCAGAGCCCTGGAGAGTTCATTCCTACAAACTAAAGATGCTTTCAAACCATTCTGCCTGATTGCATCCCSATACAGAATGATTCAAGACAGCAATCCTTATATCACTTCTGCCACTCCTTTGGTGAGAATCATGTCAGCACAGCACAGGGGGGAGCCAGCTGTTTGGCTTTTTTATTTTATTTTGATRTTTTTATCCCATTTTCCACCTCAGCCTGCACCTAATTCTCAGGTATATTAGCTCAAGCCTGGAGTAACTGCTCTGACTTCAAGTGAGATGGGGTTTACTCAGCTGGCTGCCTACTTTGCTCAATTATTAATGTTGGAGCACTATTGATTTTGCCTCTCTGAGCTTAGTGGTGACCAARTGCTGAAAAATGGAAGTGGCAAGCACAGAAACAAGGAGAAAACAGCATATTCTTCCAACACAGTTCAGTCACCTGAAATCCAAGTGGTCCATGAAATACATTAATCTGTATGAAATCRTTCCCATAGAAGTTATTTTTTTGTCTCTTGAATTTCTCTAGTTACATTAACTCAACATTACGCCTCTTTCCCAGGTTCAAGGATGAGATTTGTCTGGGGTAATGGTTTGGGCAAATGATACCTTTACAGGAGCTGGCTGTAATCTGGGMAGTTCTTTCAGATTTGGTATGTAGAGATATCACACTGAAGAGTTTACAAGGGTCAAACCCAAAGTAACATATTAACCCAGTTCTCACTCTCAAACACCAACTTCCCCTGCTCCATCCCAAAATGTCCTTTACTGGCTACAGTCTCAGACAGCCCAAAATCTTAGATAGACCTTTGCTTTCAAAGAATAAAGAAGAGAAAATGTCTCTTCAGAAGTTTACCTTCCTGAGCTCTCTTGCCCCAGCCCTAAGTTCACATTTCCTATACAAAAATCCTCCATGATCCTAAAGTACCTTCCCATATTTTCTCTTTACTCTGGAACACACTATTGCTGCCAAAACTCACCAGGTCCAGCTGTGACTCAGCAGCACCTCAGCAGTGTTCAGCTCAGATTTGGCCTCAAGGAGCAACTACTAGGGCTTTTAAAGAGATTTGTACTAAATCCCTACCCAGAGCACAGCCTATTAAAAAATGGGATGGTTTCAAAGGGAAAGTTAGCAGGCCAAGGAAAAACCTTGTAGAAAATAGAAGAGGCTGTGTATAGATCTATAGGTTTTTATTACAACATCAGGGGGAGCTCAGACCCTACAGTGATGCACTATAGAAAAGCTGCAAGTAAAAGCAATCTCTTAAATAGAAACCTTGCTGGGAATAGAGGCAGTGATATTTGTTATTAGTGATGTTTGACATTGGGCTTGATTCAGATTTTGCCACAGGTCCCTTTCCTGGAGAATGAYTGGCTAAACCAAAGCAATGGGACAGGAACTCTGTCATTTGAACCCTACTCTGACATTGCAATGCTAATTAATGCATAAGGAAAGAATAATGTAATAGTTAAACTAATAATATCTTCATTTAGTATCTGAACCCTTCAGTGAGAGCAAGTGCTCACATTTCCTTCCCCTTTCCTTGTCTCTTGAATAATGAATAGACAGAAGTTGTGATGTAATTCAGTCAGGCACAAAACTGACTTCTCTTTCTCTTCAGCATGGAGTTGAGGCCAGGTATCCTTTCTCCTTTGCACCCTCTAACCCAATGCCAACCAGAAAAATCAGGTAGCTGGGGAAAAACAAAGGAATAAGAAGAGATGGCTGCAAGTGAGATAATAAACACCATACCAAGAGGGTGGTTAGGCACAGACTCCCAAGGGGAGTGGTCACAACTGAGTTCAAGTGCTTGGACAACACCCTCAGACWCATGGTGGGATTCTTGGGCTTGTCCTGTGCAGGGCCAGGAGCTGGACTTGATGATCCTTGTGGGTCCCTTCCAACTCAGGATTTTCTGTGATAGGAATTACTGCAAAGAAACTGCCTGGGTTTCTGTTTGGGTCTGAATCATGTCCTGTTAACTTTGAGGGAGCTGAGCAAATAGAAGTAACCATAAATGTGTACCTCCTGTACACGATATTATCCAATAATCTACCCAAATAAAACAACATCCCGTTACATAAGACAGCAAAGAAACAAGTAAGTGAAAATGAGAGGAAAAATAAAACACATATAAAGCAAGCAGCAGCTTTGAGGCTACAACCTGTGTGTTAACAAGACATTTTAATAGGCTGTTTCTCTGTCCTCACAGAACTCAGCATGCCTAGAAACACAATTTTATAGCTGGCTTTGTGACACCAGCTTGTTCCCATCTCTGTAACTAGCTTATTGCAGCTATGATAATAATTGATCAAATTGTAAACCTGATTATAAGGTCTGCTCCCTCATCTGGTTTGTTCCTTGGCTGGATGTCACTTTAGGAAGCAGCAGGGATTTAAAGTGGTGGCTGTCTGTGGCATCCATCCATCCATCCATCCATCCATCCATCCATCCATCCATCCATCCATCCATCCATCCATCCATCCCCTCCCTAACTCCAGTGGAGTAGTTGGTTACAAAGCCATCAACCCCACCTGGATCTGGTCCTGGCTGAAGAGAGAAGATCAAAGTTGCAGAGGGAGGCAGAAAGGCTGGCAGGAGGGATGAAATGCCTCTGTTGTTGCATCCTACAGACCTCATGGGTCACACCTGTGAGATACTGACCTGCCCAGAGGCCCATGCCCTTCAAACATCCCCCTGGGTCTGAYAGCTGTGGTGCTGCCTAGAGCACCCAAAGGCCAAAGACAGACAATATATTAAATAGGAGACATCCAAGAGAGATCACTTGCCACTGGGAACACCCACAGGCTACCCCTTGAGAAATCCAGTTTGAATCACCCCCAGCAGATGTGACAGGCAGAAACATGGATTCAGCCATTTGAMATCTGGGCATCACTCTGCATCTCATCAGGCAGTTGGATTTGATTTCTGCATGTCTCTCCCTTTAATACCCAGGTATTTCTTTATGTGGAGAAAATAGATGGTCCCTGTGCTGCCTGGCTCTACCATGAGGAACTTCTGTGTTGCCAAAGCCATTTTTTATATTATTGGAAATGCTCAGATGGGTTGGGAATCCCATTTTWTGAGTACTGAGAAATTATGTTTTCTCAATGAAGAGCATAATGGGACAAGAGAAAAGTGCTCTATTGTTTGTCTGCAGAATCATTTCTCTGTGCTCTGAGCAGGGAAACCAAGGAGCTCAGTGGCTCAGGAGCCAAGTCCTGTGCCCAGGGATGAAAGGTAATCCCTCCTGAAGGTCCCATGCCAGCTGCAGCCTGGCTGTGTGGTCACAGAAGACARAGAGGAAGACATTTGTTCCATCACACAATGTAGAGCCTTAGGTGGCAGGGCACCTGAACAAAAAATTAGCTGGCCCATGCCATGCCTTGAGGCTCTGCACAAGTTAGGAGACACTGGCRCAGCCACATTGTCATACACAAACCCTAAATTAAGATATTTATCTTCATGTGGGGAATTCACCATGCACACATGTACCTGAAAGAGATGAATTACATGTTCAAAGTCAAAAGGCCTTGCAAGTCACAGGTCCTTTAATTTAATTACMAGTACTTGAAAATGCAAATCAAAGTTTCTGTGGATGAAAACAAGGCAATTGATTGACTCAAAAACCCTTAACTTTCTAAGCCAAGATGTCCCTTTAGAGCTTGAAAAATTTAAAGAAATGACTGCCACAATAAGTAGATTAACCCTTCTTCTAAAGACATGAAGTATCCAACTAAGAGACTTCAGCTGCAGTAATTACTTGACTTTATTAAAATAAGTGTATGTATTAAGTGTATTTCACCAAAGTAAACTGATTTTTATTCATACCACTAGAGGTAATAATAAGAGTTAACAAATCAGAAGCATTGTTTCATGTCCTAAGAAGCTTTAGAAGCACTAAGGAATTAAGGATTTGCTAATAAAAAGTGGTGAATAAACRAAAACCACAGAACAATTTTAAGAAGCTTGAATAAGCTAGAGAAATCAATGCAAGATAAATGAGAATCCAGAGAAATCTGATTTATATTAAAAATCCCTAAAAAGAATAATGCATCATAGTCTGGGTGAAATGAAATCACTGTGTCTTTTTTCCAGACCTGAGCAGACGTGCCCAAAATGCAGATTCCACCACAGGAGAGGCCATTTCTTGGGAAATTCGGGGGACAGCTGTAGGTGGTGATTCTGGCAAAGGTGTGTCATGCAAATGAGCAGATCTCAGTGATAAGGATAAAACCAGGGTGAGAGAAAACTGACAGAAGATGACCAGAATAAAAATATACAGGTAAATGAGCCCAAGATTTTTCTCCAGTTCTACTTTTATGGTGCTACTTGAAATTGCAATAAATAAACAAAACCCTGCTGCTTCAGAAGGGGAAATCAGTGATCAAAGAGTTCTTTCAATGTGCCATTAAAATTAAGGCAATACATTTATGCTTGTACTGAAGCACATAAGCAGTTATTTAATCAGTTCTGGATCTTTCGTTTTTCATCTATTGGCAATGTTGGACCCTGAGTCCCTGCCCAGGCTTTGCTCACCAGCAGTGCTGTGTGATTAGAGCATTTTAGKGCTGTAACTTAAAGCCCAAACCTGCAAAATGCCAACATCACTTAAAAAGTGCTCAGCGCCCTCAGCTGTCTGAAAAGCACTTTGTTTTCTGACACAATTTCAGTCTGAGTTTACTTACTGCCTCAAATAGCCTCAGAAAAATTCTCCTTCTCTACTTTTTCTTGCGAACCAAATTATTCCCAGTATTCACTGCTCACCCRGTGCCATGGGCAGGAACACCTTCCACTAGATCAGGCTTCTCTAAGCCCCATCCAAYCTGGCCTTGGATACTTCCAGGAATGAGACATCCATCCATAGCTTTTCTGGTTGACTTGAGCCCATTTTCACCACCCTCCTTGCAAAATAAATTACTCTTATTCTAATTACTCTTATTCTACTCTTACTCTAAACCTATYCTCTTTCAGTTTAAAACTGTTTTCCTTTATCCTGTCACTACTAGTCCTGTTAAAAAGTCTCTCTCCATCTTTCTTGCAAACCCCCTTAGTACTGAAAAGCTTCAAGAAGCTCTCCCCAGAGCCTTTTCTTCTCCAGGCTGAACRAGTCCAATTCTTTTAGCCTGTCTTCACAGGAGAGATGCTTGAGCCCTTTGTTAATTTTCATGCCCTTCTTCTGGACCTGTTCCAACAGCTCCAAAGGCTACTTCTCCCCAGCTTTCTACCAAAACTGTGTGAGCATGTTTTGAGTCAGCACAAGCAAAACTGTTTTAGGTAAAAACTGATCCAGGTTAAAAACCTCTGGCCTGGCTCGCTCTGATCTGGTTGCCTGTATGTCTCCACCTGCACTTCTTTCAATGGCAGTGCTGTCTCAAAGAGACCTAAACACCACACAAACTGCACTCCAAACCTCCCTACAGCAGCTATATTCCCAGGTATGCTGGGGTATTCCTACAGTCATCACAGAGACAAGCTAAGGCTGCAACATGAGAACATCCCTTAAAGGATCAGGGGAATACTGCAATTTATGGGATGTCCTTGCAAGCTTCATTCCACCCAGCAGAAACCACACTATCTCAAGAGCAAGATGAGGATATGGTCCCATGTCCCATGAAGTACTGTTGAAGGTTCATGGCTTGTAGACCCAGAAGATGCTCTAGAAAATATTCCCAGGTAGCTCCTACCAGGACTGTGATCTGGAGTGTCTCATTGGGAAACTCTGGACTGTAATAACCTCCATAATGTTCTGGAATTGTCTTCTTAGTGGTTTGTCTTTGCTGCATCCCATCAAAAATGCCAGTGCAGCTCAGTTCACTGGGGTAGCACTATTTCCCCCCTCCAGATTGTGTTAAAAGAGAAATAGTGAGGAGTGCAATTACACAACCCACTAGAGTGACATTTTCCACATTTAGCAGGAAAACAGCTTGTGGAGTCAAAGAGCCCTTCAACCAAAAATCCTAGCAAGACATTTGAGGTAAAAAGAAAATAAGGGGCATGTATGGCTGAAAGTGTTAGAAAGAGATTTTTWAAAAGGATTTAAGTGGTAAAATTCATGAAGAACTCATTTGCCTCCAGGCTATAGTTGAGAGTTTTTAAAACAACTTTTTTTTTTTTTAAACAGTTTTAAAAATAATAGAATGCATTTTTTTACATTTAAAATAACATTACACCTAAATATTTTTATTTTGGCCATCTCTTTGCAGCCAGGAAGCAATGCTTTCTTTATGTCATAATGTATGATGGGAGCCTGGCTCATCCCTCCCCATGGCCCATCTGGTGGTACGGAGCTATTCTCTTCTAATGATGAACACAGGTGCATTTCAGGATAAAGAAAACAGTCTTAGCTGTGAGGGATTTTTGCCACAGTACKTTCTGAATAGAGGCTTTCTCAGCTCCATTCTTGTTTAATTTCCTCTTGATGATTTATACAAACACTAAGAAGTCGCTTCTTCCAAGGGGAGCCTGCTGTGCTGGACAGTCCACTGAGTGTGATCCTTCCTCCACAAGGTGCACTGTCATTGCTCCTTGGCTGGCTGAGACTCCTCCATCTGACCTGGAATCCTCACATTCCAGTCCCTTCTTCCTTGGCTCTCCAATTCCTTCTCAATTAAACCCTAAAATAGTCCCACTTTTACTYTGGATCATCCTTAGGCAAAAGCAAACCTCCCTCTCCCATCTCTGAGCCCTGGGTCATGTTTGCTCGTTGATGTGCCTGTGTTTTCCTGGCACGGCTGTACTTGGCAGCAGTGCCACATTCCAAGGGCTTCAGACATTTTCTCAGTCCACTGCCCTTCTTGGTGCAAATTTCACAGTCAGAAAGACCAAAAGAAAAGGGCAAAGAKGCCTGTATTTTTAAACTCTTCTGGTATTCTGGGGCTCCTGACCTGTTCAACTGATGATGATCTGGAAAGAGAATTGCTGCCATCTATTGGAAAGAGAAAACAAGGATGGTGGTCAGTTTGGTTTTTAGCTTTTCTGCACATTTATCCATCTTATTTTTGGCATGGCAGCTGTTGAGTGAAATGTGCTGCATCCTGAGCTGACACCAGTATCTGCTGAGCAGTCATGAAAGAGAAGACAACCTGAACAAGGACCCTACAGTGCTGTCTGTGGTAGTTATTCTACAGCCATGAGTCACTTCATCTCCTCTGCAGAGACAAAATCACAGAACCACCAGACCTGYGGTTAACATTTTGCTCTTTTCCTCTACAAAAATTCTAAGCAGCTTACTGACAGGCAGAAAATTACTTTGTCATCAGAGCTCCAAAGACAGGGCCAGGTATCTAGAAGAAATAGTGTGGAATGGCTGCTGCTCATGCTAGACTGAGGATAAGTGGGATATTTTTGCTAGTTTGACTCAAATCACTACATYTATTAGAAAAAAAGAATCACAGACCATATTTTTGACYGGTGACAGAATGAGTTGGTTTCAAGAAAGAAATCAAAGCTGCTGGTGAGAAATTCCAGCAACTTGGCACAATCAAACTGCAACTCACTAGAGCAAGGGAAAATCTGAAAAATAAAACCATGACATTACAATTTCCCTACGTGACAGCAGTCTCTGCATTAGATCATCCAAAAATTGTACTACAGCACCTTCACTCTCCTGTGTCATTGCACRGAAGTGTTATATAACTGCAGTGGTAAAAGAAGTTATCCATTTGGCTGTATGTGGGAGGGAAAGAGGTACACAATACACTGCATTGAACTCACAATGGGCCAAAAGCAGTTACTTAGACACATTCTTTGGCACTACCTTTGCTTCACATATCCTGCCCACAGCTGGGTTAWTAGATTGAAAAGAGGACCTTGGGTCAGTTTTTGTCATCTACTTTATTTTTGTCATCTTTTGGCTTCCTGACTTCCTTTTTGATGATTTTCCCTTGGAAGGTAAGAACATTATCAACAGCAATAGGCTCAATACTGGATTGATAATCAAAAATCCATGATGATCCCAGATTTAACATGTCATACCATCTGTCAGTGGCAGATAAAAATTCAGATCATACATTTTCATGCTCTTTGTAGCTGTTTTATTGTAGATGATTATCTAAGGCCTGACTCTGCTTAATGTAAATTTTACCAGCTGGCTCTGAGTCCTCTCCAGGCCATGGTAGCACTTAATTGTTGGAAGAAATGAATGCATTTCATTATCTTACMTCTCTCTAGGTTATGGTGACATTCATCACAGAGTACTGCTGACTGCAGAAGTTGGATGTGCTTTRTAACAACACCTCTCCCCCACTTAATCTGCTCAAAGCCTGCAAAGAACATATCTTTATGGTGTTTTCAAATTACCTGTCAGTTGGAAATTAGGCTTAATCAGCAAATCTGAAGTCACAGCAAACACTCCAGCATTTATGCTGGCAAGAGGCCCAGGTATTAATCAAGGTTAGTAGTTCTTCCACAGACATGCAGATAGCTGTGTATGAATAAAGCAAAGCCTCTTTAGGCACCTGAGCTGCTCAGAGGAAGCAATCCAGACCAGGATAGTGCATATTCCTTGTGTCCTGAGAGAGAAGTCAGCTTTTGGGCTATGTCTGTACATTATCTATGGGATCATGGCCAAAATCAGGAGTTTCCAGAAGCTACTGGAGCAACAGTCAAGAAGGCAAWGCTGAGACTTGAAAGACAGGAAGAGTAAAGCCAATATAAAGATTCAGAGGCACATGAGTTCCACATAATCCACAACAGACAGAGAGATGGATAAATCATAAKCCCTGAGTGTATATATGTAGAGATATTCATAGATAGGTGTTCTTTGTACCAAAGCTTTCCAAGGTTCAAGTCTTGGCTGATTCTCAGGACTCAGCTCCCAGATAACTGCAAAAACAGTGCCTAAAATGTTAGCCCAGACTGGTGTGATAATTCAGCACAAATCTCCATCATTTCAGACTAAGCTAAATTGAATCATCCCACATTTGCTAGGGAATCAGGGTGTACACATAGACTGTTTCCATGGCTCAGATGCCACAAGGAAATTTCTTAAGTAACCTGACTGCATCTGAGCCCTCAGACCCAGAGCTGAGCAGTGTCTTTTTTTGCAAACAAATGTTATGGAGTGGTTTGGGGAAAGCTGGATACTTTTACACCTCTTACCTCCAAATATTTGTTATCTGTGCTGTACAGCATAGAGAGATGGGCTACTCCTAACTCAGCCCAGCAGTACAGACCACTCACCAGGAGAGCCAGAACAATTCTCCTTCCCACACAGAGCCCACACATTTCACTTCTGTGTGTCACCTGCATAATGGACAAAAGGATTCATCACATGAGAACTGTGGTGGGAAAAAAAAATCTGAATAAAATAGGTGGGCCCAAACTATTGCTTCATCCCTTGTATTCCCACAGGGCTGATGTGCAACAGGAGTTTTGTGCAAACRCTTTAATCTTCCTTAGACAGAAGCAATTTTTTCTTTCACGTAAATAAATTGTCTCTTTTTTTTTAATTATTTTTCACAAAGCCTCTTTGGTTATTTATCTCCTTTCCATATCTACAAGGACTCTAATTTTTCTTTGGCTTTTAAAAAGCAAAGTGTTTCATTCCAATTAGAATCAGATAYATGACTTCTGCTTCCAGGCAACCCACCTCCATTTTAGAACTCCAAGCAAGAACTATTCTTGAATTTGGATCTCTTCAAAGAGATAAATAAATCTTACTGGCAGTGAAGCACACACTGAAAAGATAAACTAGTCCCCTAAAACTTGGGTATTTGTGGCTTAAATAAGATCTGTTCCCAAAAATTAATTCTGGATACTAAAACCAGACCTGGGATTACTGACAGAACAAACAGCTATCAGGAGTGTGCCCTGGCTGTGGCACTTGGAGGGTGGCTGGGGAGACCAGCCTGTGGAAAGGCACAGTTTCATTAAACAACAGACAGTTCACAACTCCTAGGAGACAGCAAAGCAGCATTTTCAAATCAAAAGAGCTTATTTTCGAGCCATGGGGTTTTTTAATGAAAGATTGGTATTTTCCACATCGGAAACTGACATTTTAGCTACAATGGCTACAATTCTTCACATTGTAAATGAAGGAACCAAAATGTCCTGGTTGGTTTTATTACTTAAGAACAGGCAGCTGAGGTACTTCCAGGTCAACATCCTGCTAAGCACAGTCACAGAGCACTGGGGCAGTGCAGGGTCAATGACCCCAGCTAACYCCATCCCTGGAATCTGGCATTTAAAGCTTTCCAGGGCCAGATTCCACATCCAGCCACATCGTTTGACAGCCATTAATGGACTCTATGCCCACAGCATGGGAAACCCCTTCCTAATGGATTTGTTCCTGCGGCAAAAATCACTAAAATGTCCTGTGCAATAACGTTCCCTTTTGTTCACCTCACACCCACCTCTGGATCCTGGCTTTTAAGCCTCATGCCGGGAGAAGCCATTCACCCCTCCTTACAGTGGAGGTGAGGCCACACCTTGGGTGCTGTTCTCAGGTCTGGGTCCCTCCATTTAGGAAGGACACAGAGGCGCTGGAGGGGGTTCAGAGAAGAGTAATGGAACTGGGGAACGGTTTGGAGCATGAATCCTAAGAGGAGCAGCTGAGGGAGCTGGGTTTGTTTATCCTGGAGAAAAGGAGGCTCAAGGGTGACCTTACTGCTCTCTGCAAGTCGCTGATAGGAGGCTGTAGCCAGGCGGGTGTCGGGCTCTGCTTCCAGGAAATCAGTGGCAGGTTGAGAGGACGTGGCCTCAAACTGTTCCAGGGAGGGTTTAGGCTGGACCTTGAGAGGGATTTCTTCACGTAAAGGGTGATTAGACATTGGAACGGGCTGCACAGGGAGGTGGTGGAGTCGCTGTCCCTGGAGGTGACTGTAAAGCAAAGTCTGGAAGCGGCAGTCAGTGCCACTGCCTGGCTGACAAGGTGGTGCTCAGTCATAAACTGGACTCGAAGATCTCCGAGGTCTTTTCCAACCTCATTGACCCGCAGGATGTTTTCCCCCTGAGGGGCAGAGCTCCCCACACGACCTTGCTCCTCCACGGCGCACTCGGCCACCGAGAAGGAAGCGAACGCGGCGCAGCGGGAAGAGGGAGGCGCGGAGCTGGGAAATCCCCGCGGAGGAGGAGGAGGAGGAGGAGGAGGAGGCGGGGGCAGGGCCGGCCGGGGAGGGCGGGCAGTCCGTCCGTCAGCTGAGCGGGGCCGCTGCTGCCATGGGCGTGCCGTGAGGGGTGAGCGGGGAGCGGGTCCCTGAGGCCGGCCCGGAGCGGGGGGCGGCGGTCGCCATGGCCGGGCTGGCCCGGTGACGCGGCGGATCCGCGGTGGGCCTGCGGGAGGGAAGGGCACGGCGGGGAAACGCCGTTTTGTGGCTCCCCGGGGGTCGGTCCGGCCTGGGAGCGGCCGTGCCTGGGCAGCTCCTCAGCACCGCGGCCGGGTAATGCAGGAGAACGGGGAAACGGGAAAAAAAGAAAGCGA
The DNA here is from genome assembly GCA_902810485.1 of Alauda arvensis. Lineage (NCBI taxonomy): Eukaryota > Metazoa > Chordata > Aves > Passeriformes > Alaudidae > Alauda > Alauda arvensis. The sequence continues at coordinate 55,000 of CADDXX010000638.1, forward strand.
AAATGAAAGTTAAAAATCAGCGGAAACGGTGTGAAAGGCGGCGCCGGGGCGCCGACAGGGCCGGGCGGGCGGCGGGGCCCGAGTGCTGTCAGGGCTGGGAAGGCAATGGGCGAGGCGGGGGTCTCGTTTCGTTCCCAGAGAAATGGGCTCCTGCGGAAGGGTTGGTTAGCCCGAAAGGCGTCTTCGGGATCATGTGTTGTAGGCCCATGGGGGATTAACGTGTACTCACGGATACCCTGGTGTAGCGGGGTTTGAGGGATCGAAGTTGCCTGTGTGCTGTGGCAAGGCATGTGGCTTGCATGTGTTAATAAAATAAGTGTGCGATTATGCTTTTCTTTATAATTGGGCAAGAAATTGAAAGTTTTCTCTTGGCAAACCTTGTAAAAGCTGCTTCAGAGATGTCCAGCAAGTTGAAGGGCTGTCCTGCTGAAAATGGAGAGCATTCCAAGAGCAAAATGGAAAATGGAGTGGATGGCATGGCTGCCCCAGCCCTTAACACCTACACCCCGGAGGAGATGGTGCAGCAGATGAAAGAACTGATCACTGAGAACAATGAGTTAAAAGGTGAATGTGCACGTGAGCTGCTCTTAAAATGAAAGAGCCCTGAGTCTCTTGTGARGGGTTTGTTTTGTCCTACGAGTATGAATTCTCTGCTTGTTTGCCCTTGCTGGGTAGCATTCGCTGTATAAACAACTCTGCAAGTGACAATGCCAGTTTGATAAGAYACATCAATAGGATATTCGGTAGCACACATCAAACTGAATTGGTGTGGTAGATTAGGGGGAGAACAGGCAAATGGAAGGGTGACTTACTTGCTCTAGAGTTATATATAAGCGGTGTAGCACTGTGTACTTTAGAAGGTGGCATAAAAAATCTTCCTGTGATGTGCTATTTGCTCATCAACCTCTGAAAGATTTTTGTGTGTTTGTACTATATAACTGTTGGCTCCATTACAAACATTTTGCCAAAGCTGTATTAGGAGGGGTGGGTACTGTACCTTCCATACTTCAAAAAGGAGTGGTGGCTATGGCAGGATACATCTGGGAGAAACCAGTTGCCTTCTCTGATARTGCCCAATGATTTGAGTCCTTCATGTGAGATTTACTTCTGGATCTGGAATTCAGGTGTCTGTTGGTTTATTCTTTAAATGATTACAGCAAAGCCCAGAGGGTCTGAGAATTTTCTGTGTAGAAGATGGAGRTATCTCACKGTTTATATCAGAGCATGAAGTCACRTGTCTCTYGTATTGTGATTTTACACTGGTRTTTAAATTCTTCCTGAATCATTTTTGGACCTGGTTCAAGTTCCCTGTCTCATGGGAATCTAKCAGGAAAGTTGTTTGTAGAAGTACCTCTGGTATTTTGCTAAAAAGTCTTCTAGAAGATAATGTTCTGGGACATATTTACAGCTGCTGTAACCCATAACTTGCAGAACCATTCTCCAGACTATATTTTTTTTATTATAACCTGAAGGATTTMTGGGCAGTTTATCATATGACATCARGATGTAATGGAAGTTACTGGARAGTACAGGTATAAAGCATTTKTAAGCAACCAGCTTTGAGTTGTTTGCTTTAAAAAAAGCATAATAAAGTCTAAAATTATTTCATTGACTCTGCCTAAAAATCCTGTAAGCATTTTTCAATAGTAAGACTGATATTGTTGCATACTGACTTTGTTACTTACAGGGAACTGACTCAGCTGTAAGTTGTTTGTTTTATTTTTTCAATGCTTRCAATCGAATCTTAACCAAATGTTGGGGGAGAGTGTTGTTGGGCATATTTGAGACATTTGATTTGATAGCATCTGTTTCCATGCAGTAATTTACCAGTYCAGGATGTTTTCCCTGCCAAGTCCCAGTAGTCTCACCACACACAGCAAGATCCYGAGTAATCTCTTGTGAACAATCCTGGCTTCTTGGTTTAGTAAGAAGTCAAGAAGTCAGTGAGTRTGGGCATGTGATCTCAGCAATGGATTTAAAGCTATTTATTATAGTGCTAACRGACTGTGATAAGTTTAGTTTTGGCTTGGTATTGAAGGTATGCCAGACAGAGGCTCACATTTCATACCCAATTATTGCCAACCCATTTGATGCTGAAGAATGCTGAGCTCAGTGTAGTGGAAATCTGCTGTTTCATGCACAGAGGATTAATGTTATTCAATGTCTTCTCTCTGGCTACCATGTAGAAGCCATGAAGYTGCACAACCAAGCTATGAAGGACCGATATGAGGAACTTTCCACCTGGAGAGAGAAGCAGAAAGAAGAACGAGAGTTTTATGAGTTGAAGTTTAAGGAGGCGAAGCAGTGCTTGCAGGCCAAGTGCATTGAAAATGARCAGCTACAGCAGCAACTTCAGAGCTTAAAGGAAAGAGAAGAAGGAGCTCAAATGGTAAATAAGGAATTGGTTAGATTGACATGCTTTTGAATTGAAAGTCTGGAGCATTCAGTACCTTCTGTGATTCTAGGATTCATCACACTGGGATAGTTTGGAGATTTGTTAATATCTCCATTTTTATCCTTAACTCTGAGAAATGGTCCTGACCTGACTTACTTTATAAAGTGGAGCCTTTCAGAATTTAGTAGCAGAAAATTATGGCACACCTGAGATAATTTACTTTTTTTTTTTAGCATTTAACAAACAATAATAATTAAACTTTTTTAGATAATAAATAAGAACTAGCATTTCTTCCTAATTTTTCATTTATTCTTGGATATCTCTTTACTTTATCTTTTCCTTTACTAATTAGATTATCTGTCTCTCATTATCATTTAATTGCTTTTTATATTGTGTTTCCAGGAGCTTGTTTCCAGGGAGAAGTTGACATGTAAACAAGCAAAAAAAAAATGGTGCCATCTATTTTTATTTTATCAGTGTTCTTTTATGAAAACTCTTTTACTGAGGTCAGATTAGATCTGTGCTTCTGCTGCTCCATTTGAGTCTGACTGAGCATTCTCTCATTAYACATCATTTCCAATCCTTTCCAATGTTGTAGGTGGTTGCACAGTAGCCAGGCAACATTTTGCAGGTGGTACTGAAGGCATCTCTGGGCAAAGCCCTTTAAAACAAAACCTGCTTTGTATCCCAAATGGTCATGTGAAAAGTTACTGGAGAAGTTCCATGCAGAGCCAAACTGATGCATTCTGGTGTCTGGTACCTCCAGGACCCATGGGGATTCTCTGTTGTCTGATGAAGGAGGAGTGTGTTAACCTTTTTGTCAACTCTCCTTTCCTCTCCTGACTGTTCTATGGAACTCTGTAAGGAATGATTCAGCATGTATATCAGAACTGGCCAGTAAGCTCAGAACATGCAAGGGGGAGGAAAGTCATGTTTAAATAGTGTGATTGTGTAAGTGTTACTAACASAGTCTTTACAGACTGAAAGTTGTGTTTCAGGATTGTCAAGAAAAYTCAGGATTTCATAAATTGTTCAGAATTTCATAAATCTGAGAATATTTTAAGGGAAAATAGAGTATTTATAATCCTCCTGTGTGTTGTAGAACTTCTTGTACTTTGAATGCCTGAAGTATGCTGTTGCCAGAGTTTTCCAGCCTGCTTAAGAAATCTAAAATCTCTCCTTCCCTGGAACTGACTCTGAATGCATCCTCTTGCAGTGTAAGCACAAAATCAGAGGCAGCAGCAGGTCAGAAGGGCATAGTGGTGTTGTGGGATGAGAAACACTGTCAGCATAGAGATAATTTGGACATTTGGCATAATCATAGCTTAGAATGTAATTCAGACTCCAGGAATTGTTCAGCATTTGCATTGATGGTATGTGGTGTAATAAAGGCATTATCAGGAGGTGGAAGCTCAGGTTACAAAAAGAAGAAGAAGAAACAAACTCACAGGGAAAGTTTCATAATGGGGAGTGGCATTTAAGGGAGAAGGGGAAAATGAGTCTTGGTGGTGATGTAGAGGCTTAAGAGAAGGTTTTGAGTAACCTAGAGAAAGGGAAAAAGCAGAAGGCAAAGGAGATGGTTGTGATTGGAAGGAGAGAAGTTTGGGGAGAATCTCTGAGGAGCAGAAACGTTGTGGAAGGGACTTTGTGTGAAGGTCAAGGCATTGGGAAGATATATCCATGGAAATGGGGTACAGAGAAGCTAGRTGGTGGGGAAAGGTCCAGAATGGGSTGTGTGGGAAAACTTGCTGCCCACTGGTCTTTCCTCCCCTGAATCTTGGTTAGRTTTGGGAAAAGAGGAATAGGGATATGGGTGAAAAAATGCAATAATTCTGGAGGTTGGCTGATACCCTGTGTGGTAGCAAAAGGCATAGATTCAGGGAAAAATTTACATCCTAATCATCTGTGCATTCAGAGAACCAGTCCCRTATTTTCCAGCAGTGGGATGCCCAGTGTTTGATCAACTTGATTTCACTCTTGCCGTTAAGTGAACCAAAACACAGTTTAGGAGTYTGTACTGTGGGGTTTTCAGGCAAGCCTGAACAGAGAAGAAGGGATGCAGGACATTGTTATGTTCAGGCTGTGTGCTCCTKGGCTGGGGTTCCCTTTTGGCTAATGCAGGCTCTGTTTATCTCAGGAGGGCTCCGAGAAGGAAGTGAGGCAGCTGAAGTCCCAGGTGCAGCGGCTCCAGGCTGAGAAGGCAGATCTGCTTGCCATCATTTCAGAGCTGCAGATCAAGCTGAACATCTCAGCAGAGGATTCTTTTGTGGAGATTGGGATGAATGTAAGTAAAGGGAATAATAGGAACACAGTAACCTGCAGCCAGCTGCCAGCCTAAAAAATTCTGGAATTCTTTGGTCTCTTATGTTACGTGCCATAGAGCACTTGTGGATTACAAGATAGTGTAAAGGTAGTGGTAAAGGAATTAAATTTTGTCCCTCCACTTTAAAGCTCTAAGTAAATTAATTTCATAGATAGCCTCTATTGCACTAGTTAAAAATGTTAAGTCTGGTTTTAGTTGGAATTTCTGGGAACATCAATACTGTGTTTTGTTAAGGGGCAGCACCCGTGCACAGGGCATTTTCTTTKGAGAATGGGGCTTACTTCCTACTGACAGATAAGTAGAGATGCAGGCAAGCAAAACTTAAGTGCAAAACTCTTGAGAGCATTCCCTAGAGGCATAAAAATGTACTTTTTGTACTCTTCTTGTATCTGGAAAATCATCTCAGGCAAACTGAAATGTGAAAATGCAAGCATTTACTATCCCTCTATTCCCCATATCTTCTCTCTGGAAAGTAGATGTGCAACAAGAAATTTTTAAAATGCAATTAAAATCTGTTTGGAGGTGTCAGAGAAAACTCAGGGGTGCATTCTTCTTTTTATTTGCTGGAAGGATTCTCCTTTGGGCTGCAAAGATCAAGGAGTGGGGTTTGTACTGGAAAAGGAGGTGGTTCTTTTAGGAGGCTGGAGAGTTATTTCTAGGCTTATATTGAAAGTCACCTGCAGTGCCATTGACTTGCTGTGTGGTGCTCAGTCATCTTCACAGGGGAGAGTGGCTGTGGAAGTTGCTGATGAATGGAGAAGAGTAAATCTCATTGTTGTTCCTATTCTCTAATCAAGCTGGAAGAGATACAGGGAAAGGCATGTGACAGATTTAAATTAAGAACTTCCAAACATGAAGATGATCTGTAGGAGTTTTTTTTTATTTATCTGTATTGCCATGATAGCAATTCCCCTTGTTTTTCTTCATTCCTTAACTCAAATAAATAAAACCCTGTTCTGCTTAGTATACATATCAAGTGGTTTTTTCTCTCCTAGGAAGGGGAAATAAATAGAACTGCAAAGGAAGATCAGGAGAATAGTGGTGAAATGCCCAGTAATGTTGCTGTCTACATGTACGTAGGTTCCTGTGTGATATGTGTGGTTCATTTTCAACGTAAGGGAACTTCTCTCTGTGAGGAATGCACTAGAAAATCCTCTTTTTCTTTGGCTTTGTACCCCTCCATTGCAGTAGCTCTGCCTTCCTAGCATGCAGTAAGACCCTCAGCTCTCTGGCATTTTTCSTTCCAATTTTTACTAGAGGGAGTGCATATTCTGGCCAGTTGGCCAGGCATTTGTGGACATTCTGACTTGCCAACTCTTCAGGCCTTAAAGGGAGGCCAAACAAAAGACAAAGATAGAGGCTGCAGGGACTTCTTCCCTCCTAATAATTGGAGATCATCTAATAGAGTATCTGTGCTCTACCCAATTATACTGATGTTGGTAAGAGTCAGAAGTCTCGGAGTCTTTCACATCKGGCCCTGTTAGTGTGTGGTTGGTATGAAGTGTATCCATGATAGGGTAGACACATAGTGCARTAAAAAAGCAACCTTGCTTTTCAGGTTACTGGGTTTAAGGTACCAGCATTCTGTTCAGGTTACTTCTCAAAATGTGATCTTTACATCAGCTCCAGGACACAAGGGACTTTCTTGCCCCTGGCTGACCCTTTACTCCCTGTGGACATAGACACCTGATAGTGTTCAACTTTCCATTTTGGATACAGCCCAGTTTAGCAGCTAGAYGGTTTTGGCTGAACTCTTACTTTGTACCTTTGCTTTTGAAAGGGAAGGMTATGGAAAATGCTAAGGACATAGCAGACCAGAAAGCTGTGCTCCATGTTGTAACTTCTTATGTCACTGCAAGGGAGAACAGTGCTTCAGTGTAATATCACAGACATTTGTCCCTCAGCATGCAGATAAGAATTTGAAGGAGGGGAAAAAAAAAAGGTTGTTACAGTTGTGGACAAAACTGAGTGGGCTGCTGACCACAGAGCAAGCTGCAAGTATTAACCTTGTTGTTGGCTGTGGCTTGTRAGAACACTGATTGTGACAAGACATTCCCTGTGGAACTTGTTTACCTTTGGAGGGGAATCTGGGCCATATCTACAAGAACAGGGTGCATACGTAGCTCTTCAAGTATTTCCAGTGTTACCACGTGTCTTTGTCCAGCACTGAAACTCGAGATGGATGCTGTTAACAGGTTCAGAGAAATGTGATCCACTCAGGATGGATTTATTTCTGTAAGGGTAGAACTGCACTAAAAATCCCCTGATAAAAGTTATTTACTTAAAATATCCTGGCTGAACACTGTCTTTTGGGTGTTGAATTTTGCTCACCAGAGGTTTCTAGCTCTCAGATGCACACAGAAGACTCTGCTTTGCTTTCTTTTCTGAACAACAAAAGCAGAATTTTTAACACATGCTGTTTTACAGCTGAGACTCTGAAATGTACAGTCTAACTTGCCTATCTTCTATATAGTTTGGGGATTTTGACTTTCTGTCTAGATGGCCATAAAAATGGATATAAGGGAATACAGTATTTTATCACCYTATTTTTTTGAGTTTTGTATTTGTTCTGGTTCAATTTACAGTAGCATAATATGATTTTGAAGAGACTTATGAAATGTGAGGAGGGTGAAAGATTAAAGAGATTTTTTTCTGAAAAAGAAAATTATTTCTGATGACCATTTTTAGTGGGATATGCTTTCTTTTCTGTAAAGGAGCAAGACAGAGATAGGAAATATTCCATGCTTTATTGCAAAAAAAATGTTGTTTGTAGGAATAGACAGCAGCATTTTACAGAAAGAACTGCAAAATAGGTCAGAACAAGTGCATTGGGTTGTGTATTGTCATGACTGCTTTTGCTTTCTTTGCATAAGTGCTAAATTGTTCTCTCAGCTGGAAGGGGAYTGCCTGTGCCTTTCATTTGCACACATAGGGGCTATGGCTACTGCTCTTGGCAACTGGGAATGAGCCCTTTGCTCAAAGCACTGGTTTCCAGCAGTCTGTGAATTGGTGGCCTCTCAGACTGGATCCCAGCATTAGGGTTAAGGGAGTGTGCTGCTGAAGGGACAGCTGTTGTTATTTACATCTGGTTTGGTTTGAAGCAGGAGCAAATCTGCAGATGAATCTAAGAATTTGGAGTCTGAGGAGCTAACTGTGAGCCAGCTGCTCTGCTGCCTTAGAAATGAAACTCAGAAGAGGGAAGAACTTGAGAAGGAGCTGCAGGATCACAAGGAGAGGTATGAAGTAGGTGTTCTGTAACATTTGGAGCTGTTTTCTTTCAGGGTTGCTGCAGTTACAAGTCTCTGAATGATCAGCAACAAACTGAAATATCAGTGTGATTTGGATGGGGAATTTCCTGAGCACTTGGTTGTAATAACATTTTGTGGTTGTCTGTGAAGGGATAAACCACAGTTCTCTTCCATGGGCAAAAGAGATTTTATTTTGATTTCCTGAAGCACCACAGATCAAGACAAATTAGCCATTTCCTCTTGGGTTTGAGCTATCTCTGGGTTATTGAAAAAGATAGGATGACTATTTGAGGCTGTTCTCTCCATTCACTCCTCCACAGTTACTTGGTTTTGTGTGAATCATCTCTGTATGGGGCCTTAACCAAATCACTGTGTCTAAAACAGGATTAGAGTCCTCTTCGTGATACTAGCAGGCTACATTTAGCAGTGTGTGAGCTTGCAAAAGCTCCTTAGAAATGTCTAAAATAAGTTTAATTCCAAACTTTACTAAGAGAGAGAGTTTTCACAGTGAGAGCTGTGTGAGGGTCTGTCTCAGCTCAGTTCTGTGGGTGTAAATCAGCACGACTGTTCAGGAGTGGCCAATTCCCCAAGCAGTGCCAGATCCCCACTTCAGAGAGACAGAGTAAGACTTCCTGGACATTATCTACCATGAAAGGTTGGTGTCACAGTAATTGCTTCTATGTGGTCTTCCTAGAAGAGGTAATGAGSCATAATCAAACAATTATTAGAAACCTCAGCCCCTGAAAATACCACAGGAAGACAGAGGCAATATTAATCACTGGATTCAGTGAACAGAGTGACCTATTTCCAAAGAGTTGGCAGTTTTGGACTGTACCAAAGATAGTTCCTCTGGACTAAATGTCATGACCTTCACCACACCTGCAGACATACACATCCATTTTAATTAAATGTACACTGTGTCCTGTGTTGTTCAAGAACCCCCATGATTGTGCAGGCCTTCCTGSTGTCTGTGCTTTCCATTCTGCTTTGTGGTTTTTTGTGGCTGTGATGTTAAAAAGAGATTACATCATTTGCATTAAATCCTTGTATAGTCACAATCTCACCTGAAACATAAGCCAAATCCATCATTATTGGCTCCTTCTCTTTTCCAGACTGTCAAAGCTGGAGAAGGAGACCAGAAACTGTCTGGAGAGTGGGACACAAACTGAACAGGAAGAAGAGAGTTCAGAAGCTGTAAGTGCCTGTCCTCACCAAAATGTAACAGCATACAGCTGACTTACTGAGGTCACCAACCTCAGGGTCTAGATTTCCACTTGCACTCAGGGAGCAAGGGGCTATTGTCCTGCACAGGTAATGGAAGTGAACTTTGATGTACCTTGGAGGTGGTTCCAAATTCCACCAGCCACGGCAAAGGGGTGGGATTTGGGGCMAAGTATTTGGGAGGCTTGGCATAATTGCAGTTATACCACATTGCCCTGGCCATGCACAGTAAACAGAGAGAAATACAGTAATTTCTAGCACCARAAACCATCTAGACTGCATATATTTCCTCACTGCTGCCTGGGTCAGCTTTTGGATCAGAATCCAGTGACAGCATACTGTAAAACAGACTTTAAACATGGAGCTCATATGGGCACGTGCTTTAGGTTTGTGTTCATGTTTTTAGTGGGATTACAATGGTGGGGCATAACTATCTTGGATTGAGACACAGTTCCAGGCAAAAACTTAGTCATGATGTTTTCTTTCAATTAAGATTTGACAGAATGCTGGGGCTGGGATTCATCTAAGTCATTTAAGTCAGATGCTTAAACTGTGCCTGCAGCTGTAAGCTTCTGTGTGAAGTGAGTGCAGTCCCATAGCCTTGGAGGTCCATGCTGGTTCAGTGCAACTGCATAATACAGGCAACTAAGAGTGCTTCTGTGTGAGATGTGTGAGTTTGAAGTGCTGCATGGGACTTGGAAATATGCCATGGGACCTGCTGGAGAGCTGTGCCCTTCTGAAGGTCAGGACAAGTATTTTATGGCAGGGCTGGGTTAGTTAAACAAGACCAGTCTGCAGCCAGGTCAAGAGATGCCCTTCCAAGAGAAAGCAGATGATGTCTCAGTTAATTAATGTTTTCCAGTGCTCTTATCTCCACTTTGCCTGAGTTACAGCCTGGGCCCAGCAGTCCTCATTGAAGYGGATACTGAGGTCAACACTTGTGTTTGTGCTGGCAGCTGTTTCCATGTACACTGCTGTGTTCCTTCAGAGGCTCGTCAGCAGAGCTCATGTTACCTGCCTGTGKAGATCTTTAGTGGAACAGTGCAGGGTGCAGTGTGGAATAATTGTAAAGCCTTGTAGATGAGGCTTTGTTACTGAGTATAGACCGTAACTGTGTGAACGGTTTTGTCTAGAGTGAGACTTCYTGCTTATCTTTCTTAGCCTGTAACTTTACTATCTTGAATTGTCCATATGTAATTTTCATTATTTTTTCTCTGAAAGGTTGGCAGTGAGGTAGAAGCCCTGAATTTGCAGGTCTGTGCTCTGTTTAAAGAGCTTCAGGAAGCCCATGGGAAATTAGAAGAAGCAGAATTGATTCAGAAGAAACTTCAAGAAAAGTAAGGCTCAGAAGAGCAAAAGTTCTGTCATGACACCCAGTACATACTTGTATGAGGACTCCCATCATGGAAAACTCACTAGCTCTACAAATACCAACTTAAATAATTGCTTCACTTATTTAACAGCACTTAAAAAGTGCTGTTAAAGAATGCTCCTTCTTTTTAAGTGGTGAAGTGCAGAAATACAGCAATTGTCAGAAAATCTGAGTTGCTAGCCTAGTTCTACAGATAGAACTTCAGTGCCTTGAATGACAGAATTTGGGTTTTAACCCTCCATGATGTAAAGAAAAATCTTTTCTGTTTTCTCCTTCACATAATCAATCCCTATTCTGGCTTTAGGGGATAAAGCCAAGGGACTTGGTTATAACCTTTTCACATGACCTGTCTGGCCTTTTGAAGAAAATTGTGTAGGTTATAAAAGTGGTTACAAGACCCTCACTTTTTTGTTTAGTTTTCTATCAAATTCCAGTTCTTTGAGATTCATAATAGTAAGAAATAAGTGTTAGTTKCTATAGCTTTATTTTCTGATGGTTGTGTGTAGACTTGATTTTTGTCTTTTTGTTCATCAAAATAAGCCTTTAAAGGGAACCATACAAATAYATTTTTGCTGTATGCCTCATGGGAAATATCCATCAGGAGAGGATGAACAGAAGAGATCAATCTTTTTTTTTTCTGTCAGGTGCCAGGTACTGGAAAGAAAAAGCTTGGCTGCTGCATCAGAATTGGAGGAGAAGCAGCAGCTAATATACACCGTCAAGAAGCTGGAACTTCAGGTGGAGAGCATGCAAGCAGAGCTCAAACTGGAACAAGCCAAGACACATGAAGAAAAGTGAGTATGACTTTGTCTTGTGTTCCAGGAAGGTACTGTCAGTGAAGGAATGAAGTCCAAGGGAACCTAGCCAAAGGGGGATTGAAGCTGAAGTACTTCTTTTGTGTCCTGCACCCTTTGAAACTATGCTGTTTGTAGATTATGAAGTAGAAGTCTGTATTCTTTCATCTACTGAACCCCTCACAAAGGAATACTCGAGCTGTCAACTCTGACTTGTGTCTTCCTTTAATCATAAAGTTAGAGGTGGAATAGAGCCAAGTGTAACATACAAGTGGAGGAAGCAGAGAAGTGACAACAGCTGTGCCACTGGCTAGCAGGGGTAAATGTGGACAATGTCCTGGAGGGCAGGGACAAGGCAGGCGGTGACAGTGCTGGGAAAGACATTAATGAAGAGGTCTGCAATCTCTGCAACATGTTTGCACTAGGAGAGTCGAGTGTGTGGTGAGGCTGAGGTAAAGAGAAGCTGTTTGCTTTGGCTGCCTGCTCCCTTTCATRTGCAATCCATGTAAGGAGTGTGAAAATGTCAGTCCAGGCTGTTCAGAGAGGCTGAACTTCCTGAAGGACATGTCTTCAGCTGCTGCAGAAGCTGCTTGTTATCCTTGGACTCTGGCTCTGGTTATTCTGATCAATTCTCCTTCACTTGAAGTCTGAGTCAAGACTTGGATGTCTTCCTAAGAAGGGTGTTACATTTTGAACAGAATTTGTGAGCTTCATATAAAAATACTGAGTGATGGATTCTTCAATATGAAATGCAGATGATCAGTAAGGWCATTGTTTGCACTCAATCCATGGATAGAGCAGCACACAACTCATTGGAAGAGAGATGTTGAGACATGGAGCATGATTTTTTTCTCACCWGAAATGCAGAATGAATTGCAAGGAGGAGTAGTGGCTTTTTTTTAAGTTCTAACGTCATTTAGATTTCAAAGAATTGTTTCAAACCCTCAYCTCTTTTCTTGTCATAAACAGGGCAAGATACAGTAACCTCCAAGATTCMTACAGCAAACTCCTTCCAGAACTCACTGAAGCAATGAAAAAAATTGATGAAATGAAACTCAAGGAGGTAAACTCATTACAAGAAGAAATCATAATTAATTAGGGATGAGGGGGAAGGGATGGGAGAACATCTTAAGGATCAAATTTGGGCAGGAAACAACTTCTACATAATTACATGCAACATAGCAGCACTGCTCTGATAAACATAGATCCTGTGCCATCAGTTACAGAAAACTTTATCCACACATCAGTRCTTCCATGATGTTTTCTGGGTAAGGTCTAACCTGCAGTGCAGCGCAGCATAGAGTCCAGTCCTTAGACAGAAGTGATAGATACATCCATGTTCCTGCAGCATCATTTATAAAAATGTGGGAAGGTAAATCTCTAAACATTTTTGTATTCTTAAATAGAATGGCTGTCTCAGTGAGGTTTTGTTAGGAACTGAAGCACCAATGAACTGCCATATTTTTCTGTGTGATTTCAGAAACTAGGAAAAGGTCTTTTACAGTGTCCACTAGGGGGTTGTATTTTAACTTGATACAATGTCGTTTGAAAGCTCAAAACTAATCTTTAAGGTAAAATACCAGTCACCACTGCTGTCTTAGTCCAAGTTCCTTTGGTGACCAAAATGGGAACCTTTTCCAAGGACAGGAGTAAGAAGCAGACTTTCACTTAAAGGAGGGTCAAATTCAGAGTTCATCTCATAAACACAGTTCTTCTTTGCAGCTGGACAGAGTAGATAAAGCTGTGGTGGAACARCTGACGGCAAAGGTGGAGTTGGCAGAACAAGCCCTTGCTGCAAAGCAGCTCCAGATAGATGAAATGAAGCAGAGAATTGCTAAGCAAGAGGAGGACCTTGAAACTATGTCTGTGCTCCGTGCTCAGGTATCAGCCCTTCTTCACAAACTCGTTACTTCCCCACCCAATATTCAGAAACCAGGAGGTATTTAATGGCTCACTCTGGAATGCTGAATATATTTTCTCAGCTTCAAAGTATAATTCCCCTTACTTGGCTTGCCTTGCAGATCCCTGCAGAGCCTTTACCCACTATATTCTAGGGCTCTGTAGGAGGAACTGTGTATGCTGGAGTCTGGCACAACAAACACAAGTTGRAAGTAGATGTACATTTAGAACAACTGGCTTMAGWATCACTGCATGTATTTTAGGAATGATTTTACTCAAACCAGCATGTGTTAAGTGTCTAAAAAGGGTTTGCCTCACAGTTAAGGCACAGAACTGGCATGTTGGCTTGGTTCTACTGTYTGAACCACACATTTGTCAGTGTAATCAGTCAAGTCACCTCCTCACTKCTTGTCTGTGCCTCGTTTCTSCYTCTGTACAGCAGAGGCAATACCTGTATCCCARGTGAGACACTTGGAGTATCTTCTGCAGAGTCAAGAAACTGTTAGATCTCCTTCACCTTGTGAGAAGTGCAGGTCGTGGCTTAGCAGTGTGTGTGTTTTGAGTAGATGAAGATAATTATATAGATTTGTGATTTTGACATATACAAATATGGTTCAGTCAGAGTTACACATTTTCATTTCTCTGATCAGATGGAGGTKTATTGTTCTGATTTCCATGCTGAGAGGGCAGCAAGAGAGAAGATCCATGAGGAGAAGGAGCAGTTGGCTGTTCAGCTGGCATACCTAATAAAAGARCAGCAAAACCTTGAAGATCTTGGCMGGTGAGAACAGCCTTTGGCTGAACTGCCTGTGCACTGTCCTGTTACTCTGTGTACTGGTGTTGACCAACATTGTCTTGTAGGCATCTCAGTCTAAAGGGAAATAACTTTGCAGACATTTCTTGCTTAATTTGAACTTAAAAGGAGAAAAAAAAATTAATTGGCTGACTTCTCAATTCTTTGGTAGAATCTCTGTATAGTGTGTTAGTTCTTAGTTGGGTGCCTTAGTAAGTTTTCATTTCTAGTGATTCATGCTTGGTAAATTCTCCCTGTTGATCCATGGGAGTTTATTTGGGTTCTGGCCTGAATTTTAGCTGTGTATCTGCAGCTAATATTGCTCTGTGTGTGCCAGGGATATCTGCTGCTTCTCCAGGAGGCGAGTATACAGTTCTGAGTACTGTGGTAGTTGAATCAAGTTACATTTCACATTAACTCTATACTGAGTCCTTTTTATGGCATAACTTGCTTTTCTGCTTAAAGTAAATTTGCAGTTTTCCCTGAACAGCTGAGAGTCCTTGAAGCTTTCTAGAGAAGTGTGCCCTAGATCCCTAGGTGTGTAGCTGCCCAAATCCTGGTGCTGGTGTCAGTTGCATGGCCCTGATTCCAGCAGATCTCTGGCATGATCTCACAAAGCAGTGGCATTTCTRGGTCCTGTTTCTGAGCAGCAGTTGTGAACTAAATGCAGGACCAGTTGACTGGAGTCTGTTTCAGAGCCCTTGACTTGTTTATTATCCACAGAGCCTCTCTGGCAGAGATGCAGAGTCGCCAYGGAGCCAGGATGCCAGATCGGGAGCACTCACCTCACCTTGTCCAAAGAGGTACTGCAAGCACCTTCTCCATGTTCAGGGCTCAGGTTCAGGTTAAACCAGCTTTGCTTGGCTGCAGACAGCTTCCCTGTGGTTATTCTGGCAGCTGGAAAGCTGCAGAGAGYAAAATTGGGTAATGTAATAGTTAATCATTTATCTTCTTGGCTTGCAGGAACTAACAGTCAAGATTGGCCAGAACAGCGGAATATTTCAATTTATTCATGTCCTAAATGTGAAGAAATTCTGCCTGATTTGGACACACTGCAGATTCACGTTATGGACTGCATTAATTGAGTGATGCCCTCCAATTCTTTGTCTTCTGGAATTTCACCTGCCAAACACTTTGGRGTTTTTTTCCTTCTTGCTCAAATAATGCTCAGCTGTTATGTCCTATGAAGGAGGTTTTCAGGGATTTGCTTATTAATTCAATGGGAAAAGGGTAAAACTCTTCCCCTGCCCTGTAGTCACTAATCTTGTAATCTGCTTTAGGGAAGGAGTTTTCATAGATTAACATGGATGTGCTACAGAACTTGCAGTGTGTCTGCTGCTATGGAACCTGTCAGGAACATTCCCCTGAAGTGCTCTGCTCTGTGGCTACTCTGCCGAATGGGGCTAAATCACTGAAGTCAGAGGAGAGATGAGATATTTGCTGATTATATATATATATATAATATATATGAGTCTGTAAATACTTCATTTCTCATATACTATATACCAGGAAAGTAAAACATGAAAAAAGCTGTTTGAGCTTCCAGCAAAATGGAATAGTGCTGTATTCATYGAGCATTTGAAGTGAACCCTGCTCTTTCTCCAGATGGCCATTTCATTGCTGCCCTTGTGACCATACTAATCTGATGTTAAATTTTTGATGGCTTATGTAACTTCTTGCTTTAGCCAGATGTGGGTAAGGTTTAAAATGGATCAGCTAGGTCTTATATATGTAGCTCCTGGTGTACTCAAGTCACTTGGTTTTATAGAACTGTTAATTTTTATGATGTTGTCTTAATTTTTCTTTATTATAATAAAAGCATTTGAACTTGTACAGTATTGTGGTAGAAAGCACTGAGATGGATGTTACCTAATTTAAAAAGAGTATAGTGGATTTTCACTTATCAAAATAAATCTATTACAATTATAAATTTATCTGTGCCTGTGAATACTTGGGAGACTGAAACCTGATTGCAAATTCCTATGTCTGAAAAGCTTGTGTAGAAACAACTGTAGTGGATTAGTTCCCTTCTTATCCTCCCAGGTTTTTACCTCAGCAAAAGGGAGACAATCCCTTTTTTGCTGTTGTAATTTAAGTAATTTTTTTACTTTGCTTGTTGTCACTGTTGTTCTAATTATCACTTTTAGACTCTGGATTCTTATTTTCTGTTATAGCTCATCTGTAGTTTCATCCATAATTTYAAGTAAGACAGGAGCTGACTGTTGTGAAGAGGTATTCATTCATCAGCCTGGTTGCAACCTTCTTTACCAATTACAAGTAGTCCCAGCAGATGCAATCTCTTACTGGCTTTTAATTGGTTCCTTGTGACAGTAGGATTTAYGGGGTTTTTTAACCCTGAATCCATTTAATTATGGGAGCTTAGTGACAGTTACAGATTCTGCAATGATTAAAATTTGATGGAAATGCTACAAGGCCAGAAGCAGACTAACAGAATGATAATAGAACTGATTTCATCTGAGAAGTATCAAACTTAATGACAACACAGAAAATCAATGTGAAAGGCTGGAGAAGGAATAACTTACGCATTTGTCAAGTCAAAATGAATCATCTGAGCAGGTTTCATTGAGAGGGGATGTTAGCACAGGAGTGCTAACAGGAAAATACAGGCATTAGGTGAAATAGGTCTTCACAGAAAGATAAAAGAGCAGGTCTAATAGTACAATTCAGGAGGGGCAAGGAACTCCAGAGAATAAAGCCTTAATACACTGAAACCTGTTCATGCTACAGGGAAGATTATTTTTTGTTGTCATTACTAACTGCAGTCCAGCAATGAGCTTGTACATCCTCAGAAATGTTTTTCACAGAATTACAWTTGCACCAAAGAAAAACTGGCCAAACTACTAAATTTTGTCCGCTGCATGTGACAATAACTGGGATTCAATTTGGTCGTGTAACACAAGTGTTGACATCGTTTAGATTTTCCTTGATGGGGATGGCACCTGCTGTGACCACTCCCTGAGGCCACCGGCAGCACTGCAGCTAAATGGGCTTATCCAGAGCCTTTATCAGGAATAATGTGTCCAGCAGGACCAGCCGTGTGATTCYTCCCTCTGGTGTGGGCACTGGTGTGGCCACAACTGGAATCCTGGCTCCAGTTCTGGCCCCTCAGCTCAGGAAGGGCATTGAGGGGCTGGAGCRTGTCCGGAGCAGGGCAGTGGAGCTGGGGAAGGGGCTGSAGCACRAKTCCTGTGAGGAGCAGCTGMGGGGYTCAGCCTGGAGAAAAGGTGGKTCAGSGGAACCTTTTCACTCTCTACAACTCCCGGACCAGGAGGGTGTAGCCAGGTGGGTGTCGGGCTCTGCCCCCAGGAAATCACTGGCTGGACATGGCCTCGAGCTGCACCAGGGAAGGTTTAAGTYGGACAGTGGGAGTAATTTCTTCACAAAAAGGGTGATTCGACATTGGAACMGGCTGCMCAGGGAGGTGGTGGAGTGACCACCCCTGCAGATGTTTAAAGAAAGCCCGGACGTGGCACTCAGTGCCGAGATCTAGTTGACAGGTGGTGCTCTGTTATAGGCTGGATTCGATAGGACTTTTCCAATCCCACGGATTCTGCGATCCCCGCGCCGCCATGGCTCCCCCTCAGCGAGCCCCCGCCCCTTCCCCTCCGCCCGCCCACAGCCAAGATGGCGCCGGGCGGAGCCGCGGCTGCCGGCCACTGACGGTGGCGCGTGCGCGCATGCGCGGGAAGGGGCGGGGCCGGTCCGAATTCTGGCGGGTAGTGGCAGCGCGCGCGGCGGTGAGCGGGGAGCGGAGTGTGTGAGGTGAGCGGGGAGCGATGAGCGGGGTGTGTGAGGTGAGCGATGAGCGGGGTGTGTGAGGTGAGTGGGGAGCGATGAGCGGAGTGTGTGAGGTGAGCGGGGTGCGGGGAGCGATGAGCGGGGAGCGATGAGCGTGAGGGGAGCGGGGAGAGGAGTGTGTGAAGTGACCGGGGAGCGATGAGCGGGGTGCGTGAGGAGAGCGGGGAGCGGTGAGCGGGAGCGTGGCACACGGAGCGATCCCGGGCCATGGAGCCTAGCCCGAGGGTCAGGGAGCCGCGGGGGAGGAAGAGGTCGGGGTTTTACTGGGTGGGGGAGGCGGCCGAGCGGAGAGGGGAACCGTGAGGGAAAAAGCGCGGGGTCCGCGGTGGTCACTGGCCTTCCCTACTCGTGCGAGTTATGTAGTGATGCTGAAAATTAATATTCTGGAGCGTGCGAAAACTATCAAAAGCGGAACAAAATATTTGTTTTGGGCGAAACAAAAGATTTCAGCAGGAAGACCTGTAAGCACAATTAGAGTTCGGGTTTGTGACTCATTCAGTCTCACTGGATATCTCATCTTTCATACCCAACTTTCCCTGCCCATTCACGTCCGCCCGTGCTGATTGCTTTATATGGACCCTTTCCATGAAATGGAGAAGCTGTGAGAAACGTAGAATGTACACTTTTGATAGTAGCAACTGTTAGACTTTAATAACTAGTTAAATGCCAGTTGTAATTATGGTGTACTCAGTGTAATCAGGTGAGGTGGAAATGGTTATACACTAAAAGTAGTGTCCTTAYGCTGCAGCAGGTTCAGCATGGGTCAGACTTTTGGTGCAGAAAATGTATGTGAGGGTTTTAAATTTAGTGGAGTCCTCATCTGTGGCTGTAAACAAAACCAAGCTGATGGATTGCAAGTTGTCAAATAAGGARCCTGAACAAAATAWATATTTCTAGATGAGRTATATGGACTTTAACAGTATYACCTTTGTTSTCTCCATAACAGAAYATTTTGCCTTGAGGGACTCTTGAAGAAATCCTGGTGAAACTATGGATGGTAAGGGAGAAMATTCTCTTCCTTTCAGTGGTAAACTTGTCTTCTATCAGCTTGTTAGTTAGTAAGTTCAGAAAACCTGGTAAAGCTTTTAGGAAAGTAATTTGCATTCCACTGGATTTATTTGCTGAGTCCTTTGAGGTTGCCTCTTACTTTTCTTTCTGTCACTCTCCTGTGAGGCTGCTCTGTGCCTTCCCTGGTTTGGTGTTTACCTCAGCAGCAAAGGCTAAATCAGTTACTTGGTTTGCTCAGATTTTAATTTCTGCTCTGTCTGTCCCATTCTTTTCTCTGTACTTATCTCTTCTCCACTTTTGTCCCTTTGTCACTATTTCTTTGTTCTCCCTGTTTTTCCATGAGCAAACTATATCCAAGGATATGCTTTGTTGCCTGCCTTGTATCTCCCCCTTCCATTGGCAAAAGCCACATGGATGTCTCTGTTGGCTACATGTTTACAGGTTCCTTTTCTGTAACAGCAGCTGCTGTTCAAGGAACTGCATAGGAGGAAAAGCCAGTGCTGACGAGCTGCCAAGTTTTGTGCTGACTTGCCAGCCTGTGCCACAAGCTGAGGGCATCTGCAACTATATTTCCATCTGGCCTCACAGCCAGAAGCTGCTCTAGATGCCTTTAGCTAAACCTGARGTGTATTTTTTTAAAATGTCACTTGCTGTTCTGATCTAGTTTCAGTTGTCATTAGCTTGTAATCAAGGTGTCTTGGATGTTTTATTCCTTATAAGCTTTTCTTTAACTGGACAGAAATAACTGAGTCTAATTTTTGCTTTAGCTGATGATGACTTGGATCTGTTGGCTTCCCTCCTGGAAGAAAATGAAGCAACTGAGGAGAGGAATTCTCCTGAGGAGGAAGGTGCTCCAGAGGATGAGGGTGGAGAACCAGATGAATACGATGAGCTCTTTGATGCAGAAGATGATGCATCCTACACCGAGGAGGTTGATGCTGAGGACAGCTTGGTTGATGAGCAGAAGGAGAACTTGGCTACGCTGTTTGGAGATGTAGATGACCTGCTGGAAGAGGAGGAGGCAAAGGAAGCTGTCCCCACTTCAGCTCCCAGTCAGGCAAAGGAGAAAACCAATGAAGAACTGCAAGGTTTCTGCAACAGCATCTTTGATCTGTTTTGTTTGATAACATTCTGTCTAGAGTGCTAATGGGCAGTAAGTACGGCCTGCCTCTTGATGATGGCTGGAGAGGAAATACTGAAAGGCCTTGTGATAGYTTTTAAGTTCTGTTTTCAGTGGCCAAGCTCACCAAACCTATTTTCCCAAAAGAAAAGCAGAAGACTWAAGTAAGCCAGGGAGACTAACAGAGCTGTGCTGAGTAGCATAGGGAAGGTTGCCTGTGTACCTGTGCCTTGTCTGATGAAGAGCAATGTTGTCTCAGTCTTCAGGGCATCAGATATTATCCAGGCATCTTCAACCAGCACTCCAGTCCCTTCCCCCTCAGGGCTTATTGACAGCAGCTTCTGCCCTACCAGTGTGGAACTCATTGTGGAAGCAGAGCTGGCCACAGCTTTCCTGTGTCCAGGCTGTGTATTGGATTATATAAGGAAGTATTTCTTTATGCTAAGGAATGCAATCATCAGCCATTTAAATTGTCTTATGACAAGTAGAAAAGTTTTATTCAGCATAGGAAGGAACATGCCACAATTATATAAAAGATTTTTTTGAGAGGACCCAGCTCCAGGCTGTATGGAAATGTTTGCCTTCACTGTGAGCTGTGTAGAATCAAGTAAATCTGCATTGTGACTCAAATCTTCATTTTCTAAGTTTCCATGATGCAGTAAAACTGCCAGACTTCCAGGGATCTCATAAATCCCTGTTTGCGATGGCTTCCTGCTGTCTTCATTATTATCCTTTTTCTTCTCCTTTCTTTTCTAGCTGAGCTGAAAAAATTGCAAGAACAGATGAAGACGTTACAGGAGCAGTTGCAGAAGACTGCTCTTGGGCAGCAATCCASTTCAGGCCCTGAGAAGAAAACCTCTGGTAATGAAACTATTTAAATAGATTTATGATTTATTGGCTTACCAATGTGAGTTTATAGGCAGGACTTTAAATAATCCTGAAGTGGGCACTAAGTAGCAAGGAGGAATGGTGGTCTGGTGTATTCCCACACAGGTTGTTTCTTACAGCTACTGATTGAATCAGTTTTGGTCTCTACATCATGGATTAATTCTACATCAGACAGCTTTCATGACTAAGTGCTCCAGACTCTTCTGGAGGTGTCCCTTCTTACTGGCAGATGTTGGTACACCCAGTATATACAGCTGTGTTTGTTGCTGTAGTGTGTTGGATGCAGTAATGAAACCTCGTAGAAAGATTACAAAACAGGGGATGTTTCTACTTTCCACAGCTTTGAGWTTGCAGTGACATCCAAAGTCTTAARCTGTCATGRGGAAGACTCTTTGGGGYTTTTTCAGCTGTTGCATTTCAGCTGACAACTTGGCTGAAAGGTTTCCATGTGGGGCACTGACTTGGACTTGTTACTCAGGTATTTCACAGTTTGGAGTAGTGCTTAAGAGTCTGAGTCCAGATCCCAAGGTGTAGTTTTTTGTTCCCTTGGCCAGGTAAATCTCCCTGTCCACCCCTAAAGGAAAGGAAAGTTCAGAAGCTGCAAGAATCACCATGCTTCTCAGCCCAGCTGGRCAATCCTTTACCACCAGCCAAGCGAGGAATGCAGAAATCAAACTCATCCTCAGCAGGTACCATTCTCAGTCTGCCTTTTACTAAACACACTGAGCTTCTCTCAAAAGCTTGTAGTGGTGTGGACACATCCAGGACAGTGTTACACTACTCAGTGCWCCAGGAGTGTTCTGGTCACAGTGGCAGAGAGCTTATTACAGTTAATTATTGTATTCCTTGTAATGGACCTTTGCCTTTTTCCTTCTGCTAAAGGGAACAAGATTCCTCCTCCACGGCAAGTCCTCAGTCTGGCATTCCAGCCTCTCCCATCTGCTGTAGGGAACACACCCAGTAAGGTGACCAGGGAGARGACTTCTCAGGTGCCTGCCTGCTCCAGTGCCACCACACAGCCAGTGTCTGTGGAAACCTTCTCAGGACTGAGATTAAGGTCAGCAGCCCAGCTCTGAGCCCTGTCTGGGGACAACCCCTCCAGTAAAGACAAAGAAAACACAATGTATAAATGTGGTTTAACCATGTCAGATTAGTCACTTGTCATCAAGGGATGTAACACAAAGCCACAGCACTGGCTGGTTGATCAGTAATCATGTAACACTGACTTTCAGTATAGTAGAATGTGTCTGTTTATGCCTCTGCTCTTTTCTAACAGAAAAGGTCTAATTTCATTAGCACTGCCTTCCCTAGGATATCCTCAGTGCTGGAGCAGGGAAGCAGTGGGCATGTGCAAAGCACAGCTGAGCTCCAGCTGAGCCAGTTTTTGCTACACACAGAAGCCTCAGGAGCCACTYACCATCCCTATACTCAGTGTGGCCACAAGAGGACTCCGAATCCTCACCAGAACCCCAGCTGTATTCCCAGCTCAGTCAGCCATTCTTGGCTAGTCTGAAATGAACACAATTATTGCAGCCTTGGGGCTGAATTGCAATGCAGCTATATGGACAAAAACCAGTGTCATCAGTAGCTTTCTGATATGGAGGGGTTTTATTTCAAGTGACCTCAGGGTGAAGTGAGGCACAGAGGTGTTYTGCAGCAAGATGTAGTCTCTCCAGGAAAGTGCTGGTTGGTTTTGATTGTCCATTTGTGCTAATGGATGTGTTGTCTTTTACCTACTTTCACTGGATCTAGAAAACCCCGGGTGTCTTCAGCTGAAATGGACAGGAAAATGGCTAACAGGAAGCTCATCCGACTGTCTCAGCTGAAGAACAAACTTGCTACTGAAAATCTGGAGGAAATAGACTGGGTAACATTTGGAGTCATAGTGAAGAAGGTCACTCCTCAGAGTGCAAATAATGTAAGTAACTTCATTGTATCTCTTGCTCAGWTSAAGTGAAATGCTGGTGGTCTTTCCTGAGAAAGACCTTCAGCTTAATCAGCCAACTTCATGTAGTTAATGAAAAACTTCTGTATTAAAGATCTTGGCTTGTCTGGTTTCATCCAGCATTGTATGTGTCCTGTAGAAAGTCATTGATGAAACAGATCTTCCAGATATCCCATGGTTTTGTGTGTTCAGTGGGATAAAAAACTATTCAATGAACAAGTGTGCTGCCCAGCTTTGATACCAGAAGGGTTGGTGGTAGCAGAATTATTTGCTGTTTTGGCCCTTAAGAACCCCAGAACTGGCAACACGGATGGTTGGAGATACTGTATCTAAGCTCTACTGAGGTTACAAATTGTGCTTTTCTAAATCATTGACATCTTGGGAGGAGGGAAGTCAGAATAGCTCTTCAGCAAACAGGCAGAGGGGATGGAGTCAGTGTGTCTGCAGCCAGGCTGAAGGGAAAGGGAATGTCTGCTCTCCTCTTTAAAAGCCAGGCAGAGGGGATGCAGTCAGTGTGTCTGCAGCCAGACTGAAGGGAAAGCGAATTTCTGTTCCAGGGCAGGACCTTCAGCATCTGGCGGCTGAACGACCTGCGGGACCTCAGCGCCTGCGTCTCGCTCTTCCTCTTTGGTGAAGTGCACAAGGAGCACTGGAAGACTGACCAAGGCACAGTCATTGGCCTGCTCAATGCCAACCCTATGAAACCTAAAGAAGGCTCAGATGAGGTGAGAGGATTTTTCATTCAGCTGTAGCTAAAAACCCATAGCTGAACCTTTTCATGTTTGGCTGAGATTTAGCTTTATCTTCAGACTGAAATGGCAGCAGTGTTTCCAACGTTGCGTTCAGGTAGTTGCATGGTGTGTATCTGCTCCTTGCCTCCTGGAAGACTGAACTCCAAGAAGTMCTATTAAGCATTTAAACCCAGAGTTTATTCCAGTTTTTAATCTGCTCTTGGTAGCTGTTGGCTCTTCCACAAATATAGACAGTGKATTTTCATTTCAGTTTATTCAGCTACTTCAGTGCAACACCTATTTCAGCCTAGAGGTCTCTCAAAGCTGAAAAAGGTGGAGAAGCACATTTCTCTCTTCTAATTCAAGCATGACATATGATTACAAAATGTTTCTGGTTCAAAAATCACAACAGAGAAGCAGCAATATTTGGTTTATTAAACAAACAATGTATTATGTAAATATATGTCAGTTGATGCATAGCAGTTYACTTATTTAATCAATTATTTATAAATGCAGAACATTTAAGATGCCTTCATATTGCTAATAAATTAATATATTTTTAATTGCACTGGAATGGAACCTGTTTCCAGTTACTTCTGTCAAGGGGAATTTCTGTCTRCTAGCTGATCATATGGTGTTCTGCATTTTAAATTCTCCAAATAGAAAAATTAAGGATCTCATTAATTGTCTTTTAAGCTATATAATTRCTTAAATTAGCATGAATAGGCAGTGAATAGTCCCGTTGGTGAGCAGAAAGGAACACCAGATTTAATAGGAGGGCTGCATTTAACTATCAAGAATGGCTCTTCATWGCTAAAATGTTCACATTTATTACTGCATTAAAACTGACTTCTGAAATAGTCCCTTGGCTACCAGACACAGTCCCTGGTGTATTTGGTTGTGTGCAGCAGATACTCTTCTTGCACAGGACTGAGTTTTGATTGGACCAAGACATTTGGAGAAGGACAGAGAGCCCTGGTACAGCTCTTCCTCCCATCCCCTGCTGGAGTTGGGGGTCATGATGGTGTCAGAGCCAAGCAGCTGTACAGGACCATTTACAGCACARTTAGAACTGCCTCAGGCATTTTTTGGTTTCCTGAGGCTCTGAGCATAGAACTCAAATGTCTTTCTTCTCTTTGTGAGAAATAAATACACTTTTTTCTTTTTAACTGAGCCATTTCTCATTTTGAATAAGATATGTGGCTTTCTTAATCTAGGCCTGCATTTTAAGACTCTGTTGTTAGTACCAGAGGTACTGACCCAGACCAGAGACAAACCAGTGACATGGAAAGAGGCCCTTACCCAGGAGTGTTCTGGTTTCTGTCTAGGTGTGTTTGTCTGTTGACCATCCCCAGAAGATCCTCYTGATGGGAGAAGCTCTGGATATGGGCACCTGCAAAGCCAGAAAGAAGAATGGTGATCCTTGTGCACAGATTGTGAACCTGGTCTGTATTTCAGTAGTTAGGGCATTCCTAAGCTGTTGGTAAATGTCTGGCTGCTGATTTTGTACTGATGCTCTGACTTCTTTACTTGTTTCTGGATCTTGACTTGCAACTAACTAAAGTGTGTGAGGAAAGTGAGAAATGAAACCAGAACAGCTGTTTCTGTGCTGTCACTGTGCAGGGGATTTCCCTAAGTGCAAGGTTGGTGCTGCAGTGAAAGGAGATGGTCTAGACCCATGATRCCACACCCTTTCACTCTCCTTTGCTCCAGTGTAAGCTTCCATGCATTGCACTAGAAAGCTTATCCAGGGAAAAGCAACATAAGTTTTTTTGGGGGAATGGTTATTTTTTTTGAATGAGTTTAACCCAATGAGCTCCCTTGTCCAGCATGCCTTCAAGCTGTTAGGATACTTACACCTGAATGTGGGGCACTGGAGATGAGAGAAAGAAGTGTTGGGATCCTTCTTTCAGGACATTACTGACTTGTACCAGTTTAAAGGACTTGTGGATTATGTTACGTGGATTATGTTACTCCTTGGCTATGGTGATGCTGTGATACCTGAAAGGAACCTTGTCTGAATCAGAAGGGTTATAGATAATAGAGTATCAGGAGGAGGAGAAAAAATGAAGGAATGAAGAACTGGGGAGGAGCTGGAAGTGTGGGAAGTGGGAAGAAGACAAATACAGAAGGTACAAATACTTAATTGTAGCCAATTAAGACTGTGCTTGCAGACCCACTCCAGGAGGAGGCTGTGCATACAGTACCCAAAACTGAGTAGTCATTAATACAGAATCTGGGCAAGAGATCCTGGGTGGGATATGAGTTGACTTCAAGGAATGGCCTTAAAATTCCTTGATGCACAGGGTTGTTTCCAGGGATTAGCATAGGCAATTTGAGCTTTGTTTTTTGAGTGTGGGCATATATTTGCTTAGTTGATCAAATACCACAGTAGAGATATGACTTCGTTCTAGCCATACAAGGATGCATGTGGGTGAGAGGAATGAAGGAAGTTGTCATTGCTGGTGTTCTGTAACAGGCTGTTCCCATTTCATTTCAGAATGACTGTGAATACTGTCAGTATCACATACAGTCCCAGTACAAGAAGCTCAGCTCAAAGAGGGCAGATCTGCAGTCCACCTTTTCTGGTGGCCGCATTCCCAAAAAAGCTGGTCGGAAAAACGCCACTTTGAAGGAGAGGCTGTGTCAGGATGGATTTTACTATGGAGGAGTCTCTTCAGCAGCATATGCAGCCTCAGTGTAAGACMAACCATTTATTTCCCTTGCTTTTGGACTGAATTTCCCTCACATGTACAAGRGAGCCTGAAGCTATATCTAAGGGAGTCTATTCATTTAGAGAACACTTTTGCCTCAGCTACATTCACCAAATAGGAATAAAGCCCCACATTTGGCATAATACTACTGGCTACATGGGGTAACAGAGCTGCTGTTTGACAGGAAAATTTTAAGTTGGTGCTAAGATGTGGTAAGGGTTGTTTTCACCTCTACATTAATACTGTGGTGTGAAGCCAGGCAGCTTTGTGTTTCAGTAGATTAATGGACTTGGAGATCATGAAATCCCAAGCATTCGAGTCTCTGTAAWGGTATTTTCTTATGGCTTACTGCACTTAATCCCAGAGTCAGTGTTTTCTGTATTTCCTCACGTCCTTCTTGGCTGAAACAATACAATGTCACTCTGGSTAATGAGGGAGCAGGACTGACCAAGATCAGTATGCATCTCATAGGGGCCAGGTCCTTTACCCAAATCCCATGAAGACAGCTGTGRAAAGATGAGTCACAGCTGGATCCAGCCCTGTGCTTGGACACAGCTTTTATTTCCTTACCACTGCCCTCTGATTACCTGGTGTGACTCCACAGTAATGAAACAATTCCAACCTCCTTTCCATCCCTGGAATGACCTATGAGCAAAGCAAAATTTTGATCTATGTTTATTTTTCATGTACTGCATAGGAAATACATATCTCAACAAAGGGAGAAATGGGAGACCTTACCATTATGCTGGAATTTGGATTTAGATTCACATCCTTCCAGAAAACAGACAGATTGGGGTGGCTGGAGTTTTGTTGTAGCACTGGGCTGGTATTCAGGCTTCTGTCCTTGCTCTAAGCAAGGGAAAATTCTGATGTTCTGGATTTGTTTCCTCTTTCTAGGGCAGCAGCTGCTGTGCCGAAAAGGAAGATTCAAACCACTCTCTCTAACCTGGTCGTAAGAGGATCTGATGCGATTGTCCAGGAAACCAGGCAGAAAATTGGTACCAAATTACCCAAGTAGTCTCTTCACTCTTTAGATGTTTCCAGCTCGATGTGYAGATGTGTCCCAGGGCTTTCTAGCCACTCTAAGAACCTGGCAGTCACTTTGCTGCAGAAGGGGTCATTTGCAGGCAGCTTCCTCAGCTGGTCAAAATTCCTCTTCCCTCTTGAGATCACCATTTCAAGGCAAATGTAACTAAGCAACTGTGTGGCTCTATGCATCTTTTTTTTTTCATCAATGCCCCCAAATTAAGTCTCCTGTTCTGTCTTTGGACAGTGACAGAAGATCTTTGCCAGATTAATGGGAATTGGAAGTTTTAAGAACGTTGAACCAGAGGATTTATTTTATTTGATTAAAATAAATTACTTCTGTCAAGCTTGAAAGCTTCTAAGGCATACTAAGTATAAATCAGTCAGGTCTGCAATGCAGGAGAACCCACYTTGTTTCTACTGCTTTTCTTTTGTGTCAAAGCATGTTCCTTTCTTAGCCCCTGGGGTGTCACCAGTCTTCTCTGCCTCTTGTTTTGTAAAGCACTTAATATTRCACTCTTTATGCTACTTGGAGAGCAGGTGACAGATTATTCAAACTGTGTTCTAGATGCCACTTAGTCTTATTTATGCCTTTCAATTCCGTCAGTTGCCTCCATTTCAGACAACATGGTGAATGTCCATAGCAGCTTTTAGCTGCTCTTAATTCTCCAGGGATAAAGTGTGGAGGCTTCAGGACTGTCAAGCATCCTAAAAATGGGAATGGTGGGGTAGCACAGACAGCCAAGGCTGATGAGGAGCTGAGTGAYTGAGTTGCTGAAGGGATAGAAATGTCTGTGACAAATGACAACACCTTGGGCAAACAAATACAATGTAAAGGTTGGTCTTGCTTTGAGAAGATGTCAGGTGACCTTCAAGGGCTTCTTCCAACCTAGGCAATTTTACATCTGCTTCCCTTCCTCACTTCAAATCTGTTGTATTTCTGCCTCTTCCACTCAGGTGCAGCAAAGAGACCCATGCAGTGCTCTGAAGAATTCAAGGAACTGCTGGCACAGCCAACTTTTGGAGCACGAAATCTCTGCAAACACTGGACCAAARCAGGTATTGTTCTTTTGCCTGAAGGAGGACCCACTCCTAAAATCACTCTACTTCCTTCTGAACGAAGTGGCTTCTTATTTTGATTTATTCTTTTTTCCCAGATGCTGAAAAGAAGCRAGGGGCAGATTTCCAGTCCATCTCTGCTTCAGCACTGCTCAAGCAACAGAAACAGAAATTGCTGGAGGCCAGAAAAAGGCGATCTGAAGAGATTCAGAGGCGGTAAGACACCCTGGCTTTCACAGGAAGGCTTCTGTTATTGTAGSCCTAAGGACAGCTGTGCTTCACTTCCTACTTCTCAGCTTTGTGTGATGCCTCTCTCTTTTTTTAGCTTTGAAAACAATAGGTCATTCACTCGTTCTGGTGACTTCTTCAAGTCACCCTTGATTTCAGTGACCCAGTGAGTCCTTTACCAATCTTCTCATGAATGCCAAAATTGCTGTGGTTTTTTTGGCAATTAAAGGCCAAATAGTAAAAAAATCACAGTCTGTATCCCCTCSTATTTGTTTYTTAAACCTTTCTATCTCTGACTTGTGTCCCTAATTGAATGAATTATTCTTGTCTTACAAGGTTTCTCCAGAACACAGGTAAAGCCAGCACTCCWGCTCTGCCATCCTCCTCCAGACAGACCTCCCTCCATTCCCCAGTGCCTGGGGCAGARTTTCCCAAAGCTGCAAAAATGTCAACTCCTCAAAGGCCCAGGCTWGGTACAGGCTTCTCAGAGGGAGAAGATATCCTCTTCTTTGACAAGTCTCCACCTCCAAGGCCAAAGYTAGACAGCTTGGCAGAAGCCAAAAAGGTACCATCTCTTTGGATCTTTTAAGTTTTAAAGAGAGGTTAAAGGGAAATTTGGTTTGTGATATGAGTCTTTGGTCAGATAAGGCCCAGCTTAGTTCAGTTCTTATTTGTGGGATCACACTGGCCTACGTTCCAGCACACAGGATACCTGTGGTTCCTGATAGCTGTTAGTGCCAAAGTCCATGCTGCCATCTTGGCYTCAGTCAATCTCTTAAGACAAGGGATTTGTGCTGAAAATCCCTGSAGTGCTAAACTCTGGCATTGCTAGTGCAGTGTATTGCAGGTGTTTGCTSTTTGACAGGTAGGTAAGCAACTGATTTAGCTGTGTTGTGTCATGAGTCTGGATCATTTTGTTTTCTAGCCAAAACAGACTGCATCCTTTTTGGCAAAAATATGTTAATTTGTTTATCAAAGAAACTTTTCCAGCTAGAATGAGGAAGTCTTAGCATTCTGGGAGTATGAGAAGGAATAGTTTTCAGCAATTTTTATTAGTTCCAAATTGCTGTCAATCTATGTAGAAATCTCAAGTGATTTGATTTCTCTGAAAAACTTACTGATTTGTGAAGCAGGTAAAGCTCAGCTGCAGAGACACCAGGCCTGGTCACACCTGTGGAGACGTGGTTTTATGGTTTGGGAGGTCACGAGAGGCTGGTGTATGTCAGAGCTGGGAGTTTTGTTGAGCCTCTCTCCAGCCAGCTCCATGCTCAGGCCATTGGATGTTCTTTCCTCCAGCTGACATCCTTCCTCTTGTGGAAGCAGCCAGGCAGGTCAGCAACACTTCCCTGCTCTTTGCTGTTTTCCAGCTGGCTGCAATACAGCGACTGCGAGCCAAGGGCCAGATCCTTCCCAAGACAGACCCCAACAGTGTCAAGAGGAAACGGACTGATGCTGAGGATGTCCTAGACATTGTGGAAAGAGTTGAGAAAAATGTTGCTCAGCCACAAGGTGCAGAAGCARACAATGGTATGTACTGTGAGCTTCTAACACAGAAAAAAATGYCCTTCTATCCTACTGACAGAGCAGTAGTTGCTCTGTGTTAAGGATTTAATTGCTGTGCCAAGTTAGGTCTGTTTGGAATATCAAGGGTTTGTTGGAAAGACTAAAAAAAAAAATCTCTAATCCTGTGAAGAAAGTATGAGATGTAGAGATGTAATCTCTGAAAGCTCCCTGTGCTCATCTCTGTACCCTTTCTTCTGGCACTTGAGCATCAGCAGTGCAAGGCTGACTTCACCAAGGGAAACCAAGAACTAATCCCACCTGGGAAGGGATCTGAATTTTTTGTGGGAACTTGAGTTTGCCTGCTGGTGATTTACTGTGTGATCTTGGATGAATTGTTTAATTCCCTTTAAAGTTTCTTCATCAGTCAGTGAGGGAACGCTGCTTGCACTCCTGGGAGTAATGTGAAAATTCCTAGTGCAGTGCTTTGAGAGAAGATGCAATGTTATTTAAAAAAAATACTTTTATTTCTTCTGAAGCCATATTTGAACTTGTTTTCATGTTCCCAAACTATGAAAGGCTGCTGTTTGACCKGAACATCTGCCTGAGAGACCTGAGACTTCCAAAATCTCCTGCAGTGAGCAAGTTTAGCCATCACAGCTTTGTTTTGTAGGACTGAACCTTTTTGTCTCCCTAGAAATGGATGACCTGGAGCCTGCCCAAAAGAAACGGCATGAGCAGCTGGCTTATCTGGAGTCAGAGGAGTTCCAGAAAATCCTGAAGGCCAAGTCCAAGCACACAGATGTCCTAAAAGAGGTATGGCCTCCATCCAGGGCTTAGAACTGAGAGGTGACTGGGCTCCTCATGATGTCAGCAAGAAGCAGGCACCCAAACATCTCAGAGGCTCCAGATTGTCCCAAGGAGCTGGGTGTCTCTGRGCACACAGGGCACAGTGCCTGCAAGTCAGCACTTGCCATAGCAGGGGTAAGGTCATGGTGCCAGCTGACATCAGTTTTTCACTTGACATCTTGGCCGCAGAAACCCAGCTGCCACCTTCATCTGTGGCTCAGGTCACCTGTGAAATGGCATCAGGTGCCCTGAAGAGCTGAGAGGTTGGATTTCTCACAYTGGGCTCTCTGCTGAGCACTTTCCCAGGGTTACAGCACCTCCAATGGCATAGGGCTCTTGGCTTGGACACTTACTGGCATGAAGTCGCAGTTGTTTTAAGGTCTTCTGGGAAGTAATATTTTGGCTAAGAACCTATTCCATCGATTACATCAGCCTACCTGACTTCCCTCTGCAYTGTCCTCGTGGGTATGTGCTAATTTCAGTACTTCCTGTTGTTAAACCTTCCCACTGGTGCATTTCAGAGGTGGCTGGTTTCAGTGCTGGTGAATTGCAGCATGTGTACAATCAAGGATTGCTTGAAGCAAAAGAGATTTGTGTTTCTCTGCTCTCAGACTGCAGTCTGCTTCAAGCAGGCCTGGTAATAACTTGCCCTAAGGCCATTTATGGAGTGGCTTCYCCCCTCTTTGTGTCCTCACAACCCTTTTTGTGTGCCCCACAGGCCGAGGCTGAACTGCAGGAGCAATACTTTCAGCCACTGGTGAAAAAGGAAGAACTGGAAGAGAAGATGAGGAACATTAAAGCAGTGAAGTGCCGAGTTGTGACGTGTAAAACAGTGAGTGAAGGGGAGCAGGGCACCAGCAGGGCAGTGGAACATGGAGTCTACAAAATGGTGCTGGACTATC
Organism: Alauda arvensis; assembly: GCA_902810485.1. NCBI lineage: Eukaryota > Metazoa > Chordata > Aves > Passeriformes > Alaudidae > Alauda > Alauda arvensis. The sequence goes on from CADDXX010000638.1 coordinate 86,834, forward strand.
CTGCAGACTCTCAGCTGCCACTCTCTTGGCTGTGGTCCAGTGCAGGGATTGATGTTTTGTTCCTTRTGCCTGTTGCTGAGAGCAGCCTGTGCATGGAGTGACTGAGACATGGCAGGGCTTTAGTGCTGTGCTCAAYATCTCAGCTCAATGCTTATGCCACTGGTTCCATAGTTATTGCCATCCTGAATTTCTCCATTTCTTCATGAAATGCTTTGTACCAGGACTCTCAGTTCCCCACATTTCATTTAAAAATAAGCAAAGTCCTTGAAAACATKAACACTGGGTGGGAATCCTCTATCTGCATTTCCAGGGACTTTGCCATCAGGAAGAGGAGTGGAGCTTTATGACTGTCCCAGATCTACTGAGAGGAGGGGAAGCGTTACTTCCCACTTCCAAAGTTTCAGCCCCTACTGAACTTTCCCTCTTGCTGCCTTCCTTCCCTGCCTGTTTGGGGATTGCAAAGAGGGACACCTGTGCCCCATGAAGTGCTGCGAGCAGGATCACAGGGTGGTGSCAGGGGAGGATGGCATTAGAAGGAGCAGTGACAAAGCTCTGTCACTGTCACCAAAAAAGGTGGTGATCCAACTGCTGGGCTCCTCAGGATGGGAGAGGACAGGGATGCTCTCCTCTGGACATGGAGCTGTTGCCAGCCCTCAGAACAGGTCTCATAGTCTCTCTCTCTCCTCCCTGACAGTGTAATTACACCTATTTCAAGCCTCTGGAGACTTGTGTGCAGGATAACCACAACTACCTCTGGCATGATGCCATCAAGAGATTTTTCAAATGTCCTTGTGGAAGCAGAGCTATTTCCCTTGACAGGCTTCCAAAGAAGCCCTGCAGGTAAGAAATGAGCCTCATGAAATAATGACTGGGACTGTCATTATGAGGTACTGTCCCTTCACAAGTAACTTGTTGTGGGTCACATAACCATGTCCTAAAAGGGAAATATTAGCCCTAGTGCCAAGGAGCATGGGCTGGGTGTGGGACTATGTTAGGATCCCCTCACACTGTGTAGCAACCACAGCACTGGTCCTCACATGCCATCTTCATCTTTCAGTTACTGTGGCCTCTTCAAGTGGGAGCGAGATGGGATGCTCAAGGTAAGTGTGAGCCAGCAGTTCTCTGACTGCTTCCTGTGGTCCTTTTGTCCCCCTCTTTGGTTCTGTGCCCCAATGAGCTCCCAGCAAAGCCAAGCAGCTCTGCATTTTGTCAGGTACACACAGGTGCCTGCAGGCTGTGTTGTAGTGGACTTCCACTTTTTGCTTTCTGTTTGAAAGCTCTGTTTTATTTAACCACGGGGAAATGGCTTTTGAACAGAGTTGTAAGAATTCAGAATGTTAAGGTCCCTAGAGGGTTTGTCAATGTTTAATCAGTTAATTTAGCCCTACTACAATTTCTGCCAGAGAAGGGTTTGGGAGACACCTACCACATGTTAACTTTTTTTTCTCCATGGTTCATTTTCCAGGAGAAAAAAGGTCCAAAGATTGGTGGAGAAACGCTTTTACCAAGAGGAGAAGAACAACCAAAATTTCTCAATAGTCTTAAGTRACCTGGAGCTGATTTTTTTCACAACATATGGATGGATTTTTGTGTCTGAAACACACATTTATACTTCACTGCTAAGAGGATTCAGGTTTTAGTGATGGCTCAGTAGGGGAAGCAGTTTTTGATGAAAAGATYATCTGCCAAGTGTCCACCAGGCCACTGCATGGATATTGAACTCTGATCTTTTTTTAACTGACTGAGTGAGACTGCATGTGAAATGTGAAATGCTCATTCATGCCTGTTCTTTCCAACCARCAACACAAGAGTGACCTCACCATTAGGTGACAAATCATCATGAATGGGAATGACTGTAGATTCCACAAGCACTTATGAAATTAATACTGTGAAGTGCTCATGCCAACCTGTCTTCAGCTCTTGGACAAAAAGGGGTGTGAGAGGGTTGCAGGCACGGAGCATTCTCCATTGGCTTCAAAATTACTCACTCTGAGCAGTGTGAGTAATTTTGGACCTTTTTGACCTTAGGAATAGATGTCAAACACATGTCCCAAGTATTTCCTTGGCTTATCTGTTATAAAACCCTTCAATGGCTTTGGCCCTTCAAACCAGCAGTGTTCATGCTGGAAACTCAGAGTTCCCTGTCCCCCAGCACCATCCACACTACATTGCTCTTTTGACTACAGACCTGTGGCTCCCACTTTGAAAAACATTTTAATGAATCTGRCACCATTTTGTGAGTGATTATATTTAAAAGCTTTTACCCTTTTCCTAATATTTTAAATAGCTACTGTTCCTGTCTCAGACCAAGCAGGATGAAATCTCCCTCCAAGAGGTGGCTCCTGAGAAATGCTRTCTCCATACAGGCATTTTCTGACAGCACACTGCTGTTGGGATGCCTGGGGCATTTTACCAGCTTTTCTTGCACTGAGCCTTTTTTTGCCCCTAGTTCATGCCCAGTTGGATCACAGGATCTTTTTTTAAGTGCCTAAACCCTCTCTAACCTTGGGAATTCAATCAAAGTGCCACTAAACATCTCAGTGTCCCAGTGCTCTTGTCMATGCCTCTTGTTTGCCTGCACAGGGGCTGGAAGAGAAATTAGTTACTTCATTTGAAGCAACTAGACAGATTCACCTSAGTATTCTGAGCCCTCATCTCTTACTGGTGCTTTCATTGGTACAACCTGGCCTGTAGCATTAATTTCAGTCCCCTGTTGGTACCATTTGCTGAGTGGGATGTCACTGCCAGGAGACAAAATCAGGAACTGTGACAGTGCTTGGCAACGTCTCCTGTGGATTCCTCATTCAGAATAAACAGTACAGAACAAAACACTCCCTGGGTCTGCAGGGTATTTCTCTGAGGARGAGGATGAGTTGCTTCTTCAACATCTTTGTGTTGGTTTGCCCACAAGCTCAGTGCTGAATCACCAAAAGGAACTGGTYTGTGCTCTGTAACTTCAGCTTTCACAGAATTTGCTTATTCAGCTTTAACAAGTTTCTCACCTGGAGTCCCCAGACCCACCATGAACTTCCACCTTGGTATCAACCTTCAGCCASCATCTTAAAAGCCTCACACTTTTTCCAGTTCCTGTCTCTTGGGCCCAAGGAAAGGAGATTCTGCAGAAATCAAAATGTCGAAGGAGGGTTAATGCTTCATTTTCATGAATGCCCCCAGGACTAGGATATGTAAGAAATGTATCCACATGGGAGAGAAAGCAATGCTTGTATGGAAAAACAGGGTGAAGAAAGCAAACCAGTTGCTTTGCTTAAGCTCTAGCAGTAAACAAGGAGTGGGGAGATGGATGTACTAGAACGTATGTGCCTCACTGTATGTGTTTTGAGATGCTTCTCTTGTGCCAGAGATTGCACTTCTGCCCTGATTCTRAATACTTGGCTCTAACAGCAGAGAAGCTGGGATCAGTCAGGATGGTCACAGCAAGGAGCTGAGGAGATACTGGCTGGTGCTTTGCTCAAAGCTGTCTCCAAAATAGGTTTGACCCAAACATCCTGCAGGACCAGCAGTTACTGGATTTTTGGGTGACTCAGCTGCAGCACCCCAATGTTTCCCTCAGACCCAGCACTGCCTTTCCAGTGGTTTCACTTTGGTTACTCAGCCACACAAGCCACRACAGAATTTCTGAACCACAGAAATAATCCAGTGCAGCCATTGGAGCTGGTTTTGCTACAGTTTAATCTTTATTTCTGAAACTAAATCCAGGTTGTCCATCAGCTGTACCACAGACTTCCTATGTAAGCTCCTATTGAAACTGATTCACTGGTTGATTTTGTGCACAAAAAGGATGTTAAAAACCTTGAACACAATCACACATGGAATTTTTTATTAATATGATTTTACTAACTGTATTTGTAGTAACCTTACATTAACAGAGTATCAGCCCAAAAAGTCAAGAGAGTGACTAGAAAAAATAAGTAATGCACAACTCATCACAGTCTTTGAYTACCTAAACCAGCAGCAGCAATCTGATTTTGTAGGTCAGGTTTTCTTTGAAGCCCATCAGCTGTTCAGCCTTGCTGCACCTATTTTGTATTAGCATGAAATACTTTTGTAATGCAGCATTTGGGGCAAGTTCCTTACACAGGRGGCAAAAAGCACCTGAATCTGGCTCCTCAGAAGCTGATGCTCAGGCACAAGTTTCCCATCCTGGTCTTTAGAGGTCATTTTAAAGATTGATTCTTTTTCCTTGCACTACCTTCACTCATTTCTTCTAAACTACCTGCATTTAAAAATCCCACAAAACAACAGCAACAACAAAACTAGGAAAGTGCATCTTTGAATGCAGTTTCCTGCTTGTTCCTGGTCTGAGTGGATCTGTTTGGCCATAAAAACACCCATTAACTTATTCACTGTCTCTTCAAAGTCTCAAACAGAAATGTACAGACAACACTAAATGAAATTAAATGCTACAAGCTCCAATGCACAAAACCCTGCTTGGTGTGAGCCAAGAGGCTCATTGGATTGATGTGTGAGCAGAGAAGGCTCTCAGATGGGTGTTTTAAAAMCCATGTCCTCTTCTTGCAAATCCAGTTATAGAAGGATTGAGTAACAGCCTCTCCTATCTAAATACCTGCTGGCACAAGCTCGTCCTACCTGGGCTGATTTGCACTGAAAAGACAGCAAAGAACATGGATGAAATCAATTCTGGCAGCCCAGAGGTGGGAATGGTGATGAGCAGGGCTGGAGGAGGAATTTGCAAAGCTCCTGGGCTGATTTCCAGGGATGTGAAGGGGCTGTCTGTGGAGCAAGGGCACTTCTCCAGCACAAGCAGGCAGCAAGAAGCCTTATCAGCAGAAAGGCCAAAATCACTTGTGAGTTACAAGATAAGGCAGTGATTTAAGATTAGCACAAGGTCTGGAGCAGAAATCATTTTATATTTTGYGTGTCCAAATTCAATTACTTCTTTCTCCAGCTGTTCTTGGATCAGGTTCTTAGCATCACTGCAGTAGCACTCTAAGCTGGTGAGGTGACAGCTGTGTGAGGACACTGGGCCTCACATCACTCACTGCCACTTTGATTACAAATGACTGCTGGAAAAGGATCTCCCACATCCCAAATCAGCTTATAGAGTCCAATCTACTTTGAAAAAACGATAATGTAGTTAATTAAACTTCCTTTTTCCCCCTATTTCTCTTACATGAAGAAAGACTTTGATCTACAGCACCAGAAGCCAAAGCCAGGATTCAAAATCTTCCCTTTGGCACCCACCCAGTGTCTTCACATCAAAGCACTGAGCGTGCTGTCAGCAAGGGTCACACTCACTCTGACATTTCTGAACTGCTGGTTTGGAAAATTGCACAGCWATTCTAAGCAAAAGGTCTTCTCTGTGTTTATTGTCTTTTACCAAGCTCCAGGAAGCCTTTGTTTTCAACACATGAGAAATGTCAAGGCAAAAAAAAAAAAAAGACAAAACAAAAAATGCCCGAAACACTGGGGCTTCATGCAATTGCAGATGGCCAAATGAGCAGCTGGATGTCCAATTTTTACATGCTCCTTTTTGAAACTTGGATGCTGCTACTAAAAAGAACAGGCCAAGGAGGGCTACATGGTTAACCTAAACTGCAGGAACATGAAGTCAGTTGGAAAGAGTTTTAGATGTAACATGCTGTTACATCAATTGAGGAGCACACATGTACTTCCAACATGGGAACCTGAATACTTACAGCAAAACAAATTATAAGGGACATCCCAGCAAGCCAGAACCAAATTAAAACACTATTACCAAAATATTTTAAAATTGATTAAATTCAAGCACATTTTTAATAGGGTAAGTGCTGCTTCACTAAAATACACAGCAACCCAAGCAATTCAACAGCTTCTGCATTTCCCTGTCTCTTGAAGTTCTGCCTAACACATCTGGAAGTTTATTTCTCAAAGGTATTATTGCTACACAGGAGGTATCCAGCCACACCACACATCCATTCTGGGAGAATCCWGCTGCATCCAGCTGTGTTCTGCCCAGCAGAACAAGCACAGCCTGCCCCASAGACAGTTACCACACAAGGTGTAGGAAGGGATGAGGACACAAGTCTGTCACCAGGTGGGACACTCCTGAGTTTAGCTGATATCTGAAGTCACTGATGGGTTTGTTCTGAAAGAGGCAATTTTAAACCAAAATCCATAGGTGGAGGTGCATAAATTTTTAAAAACAAAGCTAAACTTCTTCCTTCTCTTTCCTAGTTAGCAAGAGAAATTCAGTCTTGAAACTGGGAATGTGGCACCTGTAGCTCTTCTCTGTGGTCACAGCTCCCTCTGCAGCCAACCCARCTCCACCAGTGACCCCAGACTGGGAAGTCTCTCCATGAGTCCTGTGCTGTGAACCAGAGAGTACACCAAGTTCTCAGGAAAATCCCATGGAAAGGACTCAGCAAAGACAGTAGAGGAATCTCCAACTCACAGGAAATCACTCACCTGGGCCTCTGCTCTCCACAGGAGCTGATCTGGGCCAGGGTTATGGAGGCCATGGGGAACCAGGACACCCAAAGTCACCTGCTGAGCCAGGCTGGGGGTCTGTCCTAAGCGACCCCTCATCAGACATCTGGGTGTTGTGGTCAAACCAGAGGCTGCTGAGAGGATATGTCTGTCTCCAGGTGGGAACCACAGCCCACACACCTCACTCCAGCACCAAGGGTGTAGGAGCAAACTGTGCTCAAGCCCATCACTGCAGCCTTTGGTGCTGTTTTGACACCTTTTTTGGGTGGACTGGGGGGGAGTGGAACAAGCTGAGGGTTGGTGCTTTACACTGGGGTGTTCAGTGACACCCCCACAGCCAGTTTCTGAGCAGCAGCAATGACACAACACAGCCCTTGAGTGCAGTTTTGCTCTGATTTATTTTTTATTTCAAAAAATAGATTCTGAAAATGAAAGATTCTTTCAGAAAGCAAGGAAAAACATTGTGAAAGGCAAGAGGATCATTGCAGTGTGTATCACTCCATCCTGCCACCACTGCATCCCACTGCATCCAAACACTTCCTCACCCTGGCAGCAGCAAAARGCTCCTTTTCCCAGACSTGCCAGACTCCAAGGATTCCCTCACTTCACACAGCCTTGGATCAGTTGTGCAAGGCCAGTGGGAGGCTGCTTTGTTGGCCCAGTAGCTCCCAACTGCCAGACTCATCTTCCACCTGTGCCAGAGCTGCTCGGTGTGATGCCACACCAAGCCCTGCTTGAGGAACTCTGCCAGCAATCATGTTCCTGTCCATCAATCCCATTTTTCTCTGTGAGTGGTTGCTGCTTTCTCCTTAGCCACTTCCTTACACCATTGGTTCTGCTGGTACCAACACTCACATCTTCATCAGCTACACTAACTCCCYATGTCACTGAGGGAGTTGGAAGTGCTGGAAATTCTTGCATAGAATCTTACATTGGTATAGTATCACTCTAAAGGTGTGTCATGTTAAAAACTTTTAAGAAACAAGAATGAAAACACCAAGAWAATGAAGAARTTCTTTCAAGAATTTGATTCTTCAATTGTCTAAGACACCCACAGCAAATCCAGTTTTCTAGGTCAGGTTTCCTTTGACACACATCAGCTGTCCAAGCTCAGTGCAATTATTCTGAATTAGCATTAAACTATTTTGCAGCGCAGCATTTGGCTAAGTTACCATTACAGAGGTCACCAAAGGGAATTCTGCCTGCCTTGGCAGGGTCTGTGTTCTTCCCTCATTTGAGAAAATGAGAAACTCATTTTCAGGCCCACGTTTTCCATCCTGCTCTTCACAGGGTCTTTTCTACAGGTTGATTCTTTCCCCTTGCACAAGCCGTGCTCGGAAGTTCCAAATATCCTTCAAAAATGAGACAGAGGAAAAGCACCTTGAGGGCCAGAAACAACAGTGACCAGGATTCCAATTTACAGAGATGGATGTAGAGGATTACTTAGTTCTTATCATGTTGGAAAGGTGAAATAAGATCTGGGCATTCCTCTGGGAGAAAACTCCAGCTCTGGCTAAACAAAATCCTTAAAGCTACACGAAAACACAGAGACTCCTCTAGGGTTTGTATGAACAACCTCATTTGCACTCAGAAGGAGAGAGCCTCACTACACTTCCCTCTGGATTTCACCAAGCACCTAAACAACCCCAGGAACTGAAAGCCAAGCAAGCTGGGGCTTCAGAGACATGAAAGATCAGCTGGCAAAACACAGCTGAGCACCCCAGGGGGAAACACAGAACAACACAAAAACACCAAGGGTGAAAAAGGAAGTCCCCCCTTCCAAAAAAGCCCCATTGTAAAACAGGTACATTTTAAAAGAAAATTGCTGCCTTTACATCTAGACTTTACTGCCTTGATACTGGCTTTGCACACACTTGGGAACTGCTGCAGATTAAGATATTCAGAACATTTTCACCTCAGTAACAAGGTTTATTTTTCTTTCAGTGGCTGGATCCCTGAAGAATTTACATTTGCTTTCTGTTTTAYTCAATGGTCTCAGTTATTCACCAAGAGTCCATTAGTCATTTTTTTTTTTTTCCCCTTTGGAGGCAAATGTGTATCACTGCTGACAAACCTGCTGTAGCTTCAAGTAGAAGCAACTGATGTGTTATTTTATTTAAGCAAAAAAAAATCCATTTGTTACTGCAATCAGATGTGGCTACTTGTTTTAAAAAGAAAATCCACCCACCATTAGGAGGGGAAACTCTRAGAACTGTGAACATACAAACTGGACAAGCACTGAATTTATTCCAACTGATAGTTTTGAATTTGGGGCAAATGACCACATTTTTTTATTTATAAGCAGAGCTTTAGAAGGAATTGAAGAGATGTGAAGAGGCTGCCAGAGAGCAAGACATTATAAGGAAAAAAGCCCCCAAAAAGCCTGCCAGTCATCCTCTGAACATCAAGTCTTTTATCCTGCCAAGGACCTCTGCCTGGTACAGCCTGATCAGCCAAAGTAGGCACAGCAAAGAGCACCAATCTACCACACCAGAGACTGGGGAAAGGGAACTGACCTGGTCTGGAGCAAAGGGCACTGAGCCAAGTCTCACCTTGAGCTCCACAGAAGTTGTGTCGTATTTCTTGGAAACCATTTCCTGCAGCTCCTTCTCCAGGTGCTCCTGAGTCGTGTTCTTGACATCAATGTAGTGACACTCTGAGCTGGCAAAGTGGCAGCTGATGCTCTGTGTGAGGACAGAGGGCATCACTCACTGTCACATGGACTAAAAACAACTGCTGGGAAAAAACCTCCTGCATTCCAGACTGTGGGCACATCACTCCTTCCTTACACACCATGGCAGCAAATTCCTTCCTCCTTTCCAGGAGAGGGAGAGCGAGAGGGAGAGGAAGAGCATCCCCTTGGAGAAATACTCTTGCTGCTGACATGCTCTTCTTCCTTCCCTTCTCCCCCTCCCTCAGCAKGAGCTGCACTACCTGATCTCAGAGTATCAGCAGCTGGAGTGGAAATAGGGRGAGTCAGGGCTGGGGCAGATCTGTGTGTTCTGTAAGGGCTCTTAGYTCCTGCACCCAGAGGGTCACAACCCACTTACTTTGAATCCACCAATAAATTGCCACAGGGGCTGAAAGGACAGGCCACACAATAGGCAAACCAAAATAAAAATAGAGCAGCCTGTGCTGCAGTGCCTGGATGAATCCCTTCTGAGACAGGACCAGGCCTCCAAAGGAGGGCACTTTTGCCTGTTTCAGTTAAATAATCAYGCATGTCAACAAATCCTTTATAGAAAAATGGGTTGTGCAATCATATCAATAAGTATTATTTCTTGAATGATGGAGATTCCTGTTATCCAGAGATGGGATACCAAGAAGACAGAAAAAAACATAGGGGAAGTCCTGATATCTGGGACAGCTGAAAGGGAACTTTCAGAAAAGCAAGTACAGCCAGGCAGCCTTTAATTTAAACACAGATTCAACATCTAATTTCTACTCCTGTTCTGGTTTTCTCAAGCAGCTGCACAGCATGCTCTTTTTACAGAAGACAGATGTTTAAAAATAAAATAATAAAAAAAACAAGAGAGTGCTGAAGCATATCGGGAAGATAAAACCTCTTAAAAACATTCATCCACATATTTAAGGGGGGTGAGAGATAAAAATAGAAAGGGGGATAGTTGGATACTTTTTTATTTTCAATCAAGACTATCATATAAATAGTAAAACTCTCAAGACTTAATGTTTCCTACCTTTCGGAAACCTGATGTCCTGTTTATCCCAGAGCCATGGATGAGCAGGGGATGGAAGAACACTGTGTCTCCCTTCTCCATGACAAGGTGAACCTTGGGAATCTTCTCATCCTCATCCAGCAGCCCATGGAAAAGTTTGTTGGTTTTACCCTAGGAAAGAAAAGGGCGGAACTGAAATCTCCCAGCTACAAGTAGAGAAGTGCTGATTCTCAGAGCACAGCAGGGCAGTAGGGACAGCCATGGATCTGCTTTYCCCTGGAGAGAATATTCCATATGCCAAGCTGAAAATCTGACTATTGCCTAAAAGTCCTTCTGCCTCAAGCCTGACATAGAGAAAAATGCTATTTTTGTATTTTCTGCAGCTGGTTTGGACAAAGACATTCTCAGCTGGAGAGAACAGAGAAGAGCACTGGGAAACCCCACAAGGTGTTCTGATGCCACTGCTGGAGTCCAGCCTTCTGCTCCTGGTATAACCATCACCAGTGACAGTCCAGGCCAGGAAACACACTCTTAAGAGGAAGATACCACTTGGTATTTTATTCCATCCAGTTGCTGGGACAGTACACATGCTACAAGGCAGGAACAAGTTGACAGGAAGAGACAGAGCCCTCAGACTTGGCAAGGGCAGTGGAAAATGTTGGCATGTGTTTATGCTGTCATGCCACAATGTGCAGGACCTTTTCTAGGTGAAGGTGGGAACAGAGGCAAATCTACCCACGTCACATGGAGTGACATCACCCAAGAAGCTCTCTCTCAAATCAATGTCAGTATTTGCATAAACAGAAAAAAACCCACTGAAAACCTCAGCTTTGACCTGCACATCCTCCCTCTACAGCGAGTCCTTCCCAGCCCAAACACACTCCCTCCCTGCATGCCCTTCCCAAGCCCTCCATGCCACTCTACCTCCCACTCTGGATAGCCATGAGGCTTCAGGGATGTCTTGTGTGTGCCAGGCTGCACGACGAGGCAGCCGTTGTTCTGGTCAGCCCTCTCCATGGCGGTCCAGGCGCACACGATGCGCGCAGCAGGCCGGAACGGGAAATAGTGCAGGTCCTGGTGCATGGGGTGCAGGAAGGTCTGCGTGTCTGCAACACAAACCTTCAGCATCATAAACCTGGCACAGCCTTTTCCTTCCTGTGAAACCACTGCAGCACATCCTAAGGAGCTGCTGCTCCCCACTGGACACACGGTGTGCTCAGTGCCTGSTCCAGCCCAGCCATGGCAGCCAAGCAGGTGAACTGCCATCCCACCCCAAAATGGACCATGGTGGTGGCTCTTAGGTCACACAGTGGAAGCCAGGAGGCTGCTCAGCTCTGGGACCCCTGAGAAGGCTCCTTTTGCTGGCCTTCACCACCACCACACATTGTCATCACTCGTTTTGGCTGCTCTCCAGCTTTGAGARCTTTAACCAGCACGGTGTTGCACAAAGGTCCCCAGCACAAAGCCCTTCCAGCAGCTGTGCTGTCTGCAGGCACTGGATACACAGCTGTGTACACCAGAACCAACCCTGCCTCTGCTGCACCCTGCTCATGGTTATTTAGCTTTCTCTTTAAAGAAAAGGAAAAGAAAATATCTCAATTTATGGACTGCAGCCTCCACAGAGAGTCTCTGCCCTAGAGGCTCTCTTCCATGAAGTCTAAACAAAAATAAATATTCTTGAAGTTTTGCTTGTTATGTTTTTCCCCAATGGAAATGGAAACATCATCCACACCAGAAGAGCCTTTTATATATAATTTATTTACTTATTTTGCCATTGATTTTTCYCCTCAAATAGATACAGTTAGGATATTTCTACTTGCCTCATTTGCCATACTATTTAGACTGTGCAGCCTCAAAAACTCTCTTGTGTTTTCTCATGTTGTCTCATTAAATCAAGGTGAAAAGAAAACAAACTATCACCAAAAAGGCTTTGTACATTTTCAATGTTATTTGGGTTTAATTTTTTTTTACAGCTTTTCTAAAATACTATGTTCAATTCTGGCATACACACGATAATTTATCCATTTTCCTCTAAATAAGTAAGTTTTCCTTACCAGAATCTGGAAGTTTATTTATCAGCATGGTGTGCATTGCCATGATGTTTGGCCCTGTGAAGCACTCAACATATTTGAGGACCTACAAGGAAGAAAATTAGAAAAAAAAAATGACAAACATCAAAACCAAGAGGAAATATTGCTGAGAAAGCACTGGGAGCTGGATGTTTGGCTGAAGACAAGGGTACAGGAGAAGGAGGTCAGGGAGGATGGAGGGATGCAGGACAGGAGGCAGGATCTGGCATGGCACACAAATGGGAATGGTGGGAGGAGCCAAGAGGGAAGATGCTGCTGCAGGCTGCTGGGAGGGGTGGAAAAGATGGGGAGGGTATTCCCACAGAGCTGTATCTGCCACAGGAATAYTGGCTGCAAGGCTGGACCTGCCCAGGGACAGATATTTGCCTACATAAAACAGATTCAGAACATGTTGCTKATCTGTCTCTCCAGCCTGGCATGGTTTGGCCAAATCAAATTCCTGACGAGCTCCACGTCAGCACTGCTTTAAACTCCATCCATCCCCTGTTCATGCAGAACACTCTTAAAAACTTAGCTGATCTTCCTTCCTCACTTGTGTGTTCACGGGAGTGACCTGCAGGGTCAGACACCTTCATACAGGCTCTTCCACCACCASCACCCCCCTTTTTGTTTTACCTCTGGCAGAGTGCAGTATCTGAACAGCTCTTCATCCTCCTGGAAGTCCTGCACTTTATTAACCACGCTTTCAGACTGACCGAACTGYGACCTCCGGGACTCGTCTTTCATAATCATCATTCCTGGTGGCTTCACCTCTCTCTTACARATCCTGGTGAACTCCTTCCTGCAAACCAGAGGGAACATCCATGCTGGAAGAACACAAGGATTTCCAGCTCCCCAGAGTTCCCCCAGCACCTCAGGCAAGTGCCCCGTACCTGAAGCGCTCGATGTCCTCGTCAGAAACGAGATTCTTGATGAGCAGGTACCCATTGTCTTCATAGAACTGCCTCTGCTCTGGGCTCAGCACATCATTGTCCAGGGTGTAGCTGGGACACACAGGGACACGTTAACCACATGCTTGGGGCAAGAGACAACTGAGCTCTGAAGGTTGCTTTGCTTTTATCTCTACCAAGGAAGATGGAGCTTACCAAAACCTCCCTGAATGAGGAGCAACACTGACTTGGGCTGAAGTAGGAATGCTTATCTGGGGTGGGAATTAAGGAAYATACAATCAAGCAAAATAGATTAGAACATTATCTACATCCTACAGTGCTGTTCATCTTAAAGGCAGGTGCTTTGCTGGACACTCAATCCACATTCTTGTTCATTTTGTTTCTATAATAATAAATTATAATATATTCTAAAAATGAAAATAATCTAAAACAATAAAGCAATAGGAGTAAACCTGAGATTTCACATTCTTGTACAGTGTTGCAAACGCTCACCTTCTCTCCAAGTACTATGGAGACCAGGTCCCTCTCAAGTGACAGGGATAGCAGAAAGAGAGGAGAGCTTTAGGCTTGTCCTCCACTTCAATTAATCTCAGTAGGTTTTAAAAAAGCATTTGTTTTCTCTTATGCAGAGACACATTCTCATCCACAGGGCAATTAAACCCYACTTGCTAAAGAAGCCTCACAAGAGCTTTGTGCACGGTATTGAAGTGTCATCCATAACAAAAATGAGCACTTTCATGCTGATCTTTTGGTCTGCACATGCATGTTTACTTCAGGGCTTTAGGGAAACCACTGACTTTCTTCTATTGCTCATAAAAGCATGAATGCTTTGGGAATCAGAAATAGGTTTCATCACAGCAGCTGTGTCTATGGTCCCCACACCAGGAAGCTGAAACATTATCTTGTCAAGAGTCACACACAGCGGGAGAAGAATGACACATGCAAAAATGTGTGGCAAAAATGATGAGCCAGAGGGAGGAAAAGGTGCTGGGAATTGGATGGAAGACAGAAAGAAGAACACAGGGAGACCAGGTGGCAATTGCCACAGCAGGTCCCAGAGCAAGGAATCCCCCAACTGAGGGCACCAGTGCTCCACACACCACATTTCAGGCCTAATTTCAGTGAATATGGGACTCCTGACCACTCAGGCTCCGAAATGCCCAGACAGCTGATGGAGACACAGGAACTGGCTGAAGCCCAGCACGGGGCCCTCCTCAGCACCTCCAGATGCCTGAATGGGGAGACAGCAGAAAAGTCCACCCCGTGCTGGACTGCATTTCAGCACCTTCCTGCCAGGCTCTGCAGTGCCTCTTCCTCTCACTGGTTTTGCTCTTGACACTTTGCAACACTCASAGGACAAGTCTGGGTTGTTTGGACAACCACGAGGTGCAGAGATTAAAACAAAACCAGTGAACTGATGTACCATTAGACGTATCAAATAAATCTATTCTTATTAGAGTCCACATACCTTGCTCCAACCCAGCTTAGCCAAAGCTATTTGCATCATGACGCAGATTTAAAAACAAACAGGTTGTGCAGCACYTCTCCTTACTTCCTGGATCTATACAAGCTGGGTGTTTTTTCCTATCATTTATTCTTAATTTTGTGTTTCTGCTTGTGTTATGCAGTCTGACTCAACAATTGTCCATCTGCCTTCACATTTTTAATCGATTTGAGGACTCCTACATCCTGTTTGATCACATCCTCTTCTATGTATTACAGTTCAGAGGTAACTTGTCAGCATTCTGCTTTGTGAAAAAGCAGCTTCTTTTTTTTTAAAGCAACATTTATGACAGCAGCTTTAAAAATAATCTCAGCAAGCAGTTTTCACTTTACTTTTGGAACCACAGGACTTAACAACGCAAAAACTTATTTCTACCCAGGCTTCCTCTGCCTTATATTGGCAGCCTCCAACAATTTCCACCTCGGTTCCCACTCACAAACCGAGCCTTGATGATTTTCCTGCTGCTGCTCTACCAGCCGAGTCTGTACCTTTTAACGAAATCTGTGACTTGCCGTGMAATTTCTAAGTCACGAAGAGTTTATCCCCCCAAACCCCCTGAATCTCTAGGARGAAAATCCGCCGCACGAAGCCTCTGGCTCGGTGCCGGGCGCTGCCGAGATGCACATCCCAGCTCCCCACAGGCTGCGGGGCTGAAGCTCAGGGAGAGCTTTTGGGGTGGGTCAGGTGCTGCCCCCAAAATTCCAGTCGGGGCTGGCGGGGAAGCGCTGTCGGCGGCACCGGGACACAGGGCAGGCATTTCCCTGTGTGTCCTTCCCAGGCCGGTGTCCCTGTAGGACGAACCACAGACCCACAAGGGCGCGGGGAGCAAGGGGCAAAGCGCGCCGGGCTGGGGGAAGCGGAGCCCCGACCCACGGGAGATCAACGCGCTGCTGCCGGCCCTTCCGAATCGCGCAGCAGAAAGGATACAGGAGCCGGGGCCGCTGCCAGCCGCGGGGACAGGTGCCGCAGGATGGTGTCCAGCCGGGCCGCCGAGCGCTCCCCCAGCCGCTCCCCGAGCCGCTCCATGGTGCCCAGGCCCCTCCAGCGCTGTCCCGGCMGGGGCGGAGCCGCCGCCGCCGCATGCTCAGAGCCCCAGCGCCCTCAGAGGCCCGGGTCAGCCGGGAGACACGGGACGGCGGTGGGCAGGGCCTGAGGGAAGGCAGGGCGGGCTCGGCGCCCTCAGAGCCCGGATCCCGCCGGCAGCCGCCGTCCCAGGGCTGTGCTGGCTGTGAGGGGCTGTGAGGGAGCCGGCGCCCTCAGAGCGCCGGGAGCCGCGGTCCGAGGGCCGTGCCGGGTGTGAGGGGCTGTGAGGGAGCCGCGGTCTGAGGGCTGTGCCGGCTGTGAGGGGCTGTGAGGGAGCCGGCACCCTCAGAGCGCCGGGAGCCGCGGTCCGAGGGCTGTGCCGGCTGTGAGGGGCTGTGAGGAGCTGTGAGGAGCCGGCACCCTCAGAGCGCCGGGAGCCGCGGGCCGGCAGCACCCGCAGGCCTGAGGCGGGGGCAGGGCGGGAGTGCGGAGAGTTCGGGATTTTCCGTGCGAATTTCTTTGCGTTCGTCCTCCCGCTTCCCCTCTTTTTCCCGTTCTCTGCCAGCAGGGACTGCGGATTTCATCAGCCCTGTGTGAAGAGCAGTGCTTGGCACAGTGCGCTGCGGAGGCCGGCATGGATCGATGCCTTATCTCCTGTCTCTAAGGAGACCGCCAGAGTTSACCTCATCCCTCCATGAAAACGTTYGGCGAGATTTTTGTGGCCYCAGTGTGAAAACAGATCTCACACCTGCCTGGTTCTCCATGGAACCCTCACTCATGAGCAATCCAGGCCCTGCTCCCCAAGAGACACCGTCACAAGTCTCCTGTAGCTCCGGGCAGTCCCATGATGACGGGTGTGCAGTAAAACCCTGCTCACAGCTGCTTTGGGAAGCTTAACTCCCATTCCGCAACAGGTTCTGCTGSAATCTGGGGTGACATGGTGAATCAAAAACTCAGCTGGCAATTCACGAAGCCTCCTGTTAGTGCTGCAGATGAATAGAAGCCAAGGCATGGGTAGGAAAGGCTCCTGTACATAACCTGGAAGCTGGTTCTCTTTAAAACTCAGTGGCAAAACTCTCACTGATTTAAGTAAATTACAGCAGGTTTACAAACTGCTCTGGTTTGTGGTGCATTCGTTTTTATGGCTCTTGTAGTAGTAGTATGCTTTGGTGGAGTCAACTCCCTTCAGGGCCATAACAGAGCAGGCTGTTCACAGAAATGGGACAAACAAGGTTAGGAACCCAGGAAAAAACCCTCTCTAAATGATTTTGTGTAGACACAGAGGCAAGAGTAAAGGCACTGTGAAGGTGCAACAGCAGCAGCAGTGACAGCACCCTGCACTGCCAACAAAATCAGACCTTTGACTGCTGAGCCATAGGAAAACTCATAGTCATAAGAAAACAGAAAGTTAATAAAAGTCCCTCAAATCAAACTAGTGAGGCAGAACAGAAGAAAAGCAACTAGAGTAATAGCTTTATTATTTAACTCCTAATTGTAACTGCACTGAAATGCCTATATATAATTCAGATCTATGCTGCAATTGCTTTCACAATCCAAACTGAAACAGGAACCTCAATAAATCTCATCTGTTTCAAAGTTTAGGTAAAAGCCCCATCAAAAAGATGAAGCAGAATAATACWACGCATGCCTATTGTGGCATGGACCTGTTTGCAATGTAGATATTTCTTCCACAGGTGTGTGTTCGACAGCATCTTATGCAAAGGTGTCTTTCATAGCTGAAAAATATCAGCAATAAACAGGGATTTGGCTGTACTGATTTAGGAGTTTGAGAACTAAGATGCTTTTACATAAACATAGTACATGTGTACATAAATATAGATACCATCATAGAACATGCTGAATTGGAAGGGACCCACAAGAACCATCAGTCCAACTCCTGGCCCAGCACAAGCCCAAGAATCTCACCCTGTGCCTGAGAATGTTTTCCAAAGGCTTCTTGAACTCTGCCAGCCTTGGTGCTGTGACCAATTCCCYGGGGAGCCTGTCCTAGTGCCCAACCATCCTCTGGATGAAGAACTTTTTCCTAATATTTGCATTTTTAAACAAGAAGAGCCTCAGACCCCCCTAATATCTCTGTGCATTAAATACCATTATTCCTTTTTTACTTACAGCCTCTGAGGCAGTGTCGATACCAGTGACACCCGTGTCACTGGACTGCCCTGTTGTATCCTATCACGCCCCAAAGAATTCAGGACACCTCGCCCACCTCCTGCGGCTGGCTGAGGTGATTGCCCTGCATTTGCACCCTCCTGCTGATGGATCGAACTTTAACACAACAAAAGATCGATCTCGGCCGCTGCTGGCACCACGCAGTGACACGGGGGGTGCTTCGGTGTAGCCACACCCCCTGGAATTAGAATTACATGTGTGACACGAAAAAAAACCCCCATCCTTCACATCTAAACAGTCCAGAGTGAATAATTTTCAAATCCATTGAGAAACGTCACTGAGATACAGGCTGAATCTCATGCACCCAGGAAAAGAAACAAGGGAGAAATTTTCTTTGTTAAGGAAACTGATGGTGGCATTAATCATTGTATTAAAATGGATGGCATTTAAGAGAGGCTGTGTCTTTGCAAAGTACTTTTACAGCTATGTCTGTCAGTTTCCTGAATTTTATAGAACATTTTTATACAGATGGTTTGCATTTGGCTTTTAGTTTTAATGTTTTCTGTTCATTAAATCACAAAACTAATAAAAACTAAACTATTGAGATTCCTCCAGCAGCACAGGAACATTCTTAATGCACAGTCTTATAATTTAATAAGCATCTCAATTGACTATTAAAATCCACATTATGATCAGAACTGTAATTCCAAAGATGAGGTCTTCTGAAAGCTTAATTTACTGTGGTGGGAAGTGGCAGCTGCTCCAACTCAACAAAATTAGCTTTTTWAACTGAGATGCCAGGGAAAACAGATGTTGCTGAGACAATAACAACAAAATCCACCACCAACGCACAGGTTCATTTCTCATCACCAGGGGAGTCAAGAAGGGCTTCTGTGGAYACACAGAAGGGAGAAGGAGGGAAAGGGAGATAYGGATTCATCAGAGAACAAAATAMGGGGCATGGTGACAAAGGACATGGAAAGGGTCGAGGGTCTTGATGACTTCTCTGCCTTGGGCTTTGCTTTAGTTCCTCACCCCTGCTGAATTCCAAGCTTTGCACAACCCTTACTGTAAGGAGGAGCTACTGCCAGGCTGCTCTCCAGCTGTCCCAAACTTCTCAGCCAGGGGTGCCCACCCATTCCTTACTGGCACAGATCCCTTTGGAAATACCAGAGACAGTTGGATCCCCCAGTGCTCTGAGCAGAGTATAAAAAGCCCCAGCTGTGGTTGGCTCTTGTGGTGCAGCAGCCAGTGAGCCGGAAAGGAAAAGTCTCCCTCATGGACACATTGCTCCTGTTGATGTCCACAGCWCCCAAAAGAGATCCCATTCTCCCTCATGACCACCCAGCTGGGAAAAACACCTACCAAAGGGCTGAGCAAGAGGGTATTTTATTGCCTTTCCCCTTTTCAAGCACCAGTCACAAAGGGTTGCAATCACATCTTGTGGTCAGAATGCAGATATGAACTCGGGTGACTCTTCTCAGCTGTTCACCAAACTTCCAGGGAAAAATCAGTGAAGCACTAAATCTCAGCCMCCCACTCCTCCATGGTCACTCAGGCTTGCTGCCCTCTCACTGCAGCAGTCACATTAATTTTCATTATCTCCTTATTAGAAAAGTTTCAATCCTGAATTTAGATCAGAACGTGAAATCAAAAATAATACCTAACAAAAAGGACCAAACCATTCTGGCTTTATACACTGCCACAGATTTTTAAGAGTGTTGTTTTTCCCTGATGCAGGGAGGAAAGCAAAATGCTGAGAAAAACAACTAAAGAGCAAGTGTAACAAACTTACTAAAAATATATGCTACTTATCAAATGTGTTGATTATCCTAGTGAATATTTCGATTATTAAATGCTTTCTTTACAAAGAAAACTTTTTTCTCCACTCTTTTCACAACCTGGATGGAGTTTTACAAGCAGGAAGGGGAGCTGGTGCATGCAGAGATTCCTGTGTGTGCTAACAAAGTACATGGTGTTTGTATAAATGACTGGACATGGCTTCTAAATATAACTGTTCACTGTTGCTTTCTCACAGCTTTTTGACACCAGCATCTCAAAACCCCCTTAATTTAAGAGGAATCTCTTAAAGTGTCTTGCATAATGGTGAAGGATTTAGGACTTGCCAGTCCCTTACAATATATCCTCCTACAGTTCACTGGGATCTACARTCTCTGATTTAACGTAAGAAATCATGGAACTTTGTAAACAAACGTGATGCTCACAGAGGACTTCCCAAGTAATCACCCACTCAGCGGGGCACCASGAAGCACTTTGGGATGTGAATTCCAGCCTTCAGGAAGCTTTGGGAGAGGCTTTTAAAAGCGAGGGCTTTTCCTTGTAGCTGCCTTCAGCGGCCGCGGCAAGAAACCTTCCTCGGAAAGTGCAGAGATAAGCAGCTTCCTTCGAACACCTTCCCTTGGAGATGAACCTGCTGCCCTTCAGGGAAGGACAAGCGTTGGTTTCACACCTGGCTGAAGAACCTATCATCACAACAAGTGAAACACCCAACAGCATCGACCAGCAAGGACCTTATTCTGCCGGAGGGGAACTGACACGCACCCAGTGCCGGTTTTCAACCACAACACACCTTTGGAACAAGCACTCCCATGCAGAAGAACTCAACTGCTCTGCGCTCATCTATCTACTTAGTTTTTTTTTAAATATCCTATATAGATACAGTCTTGCCCACGACCATAGAAAAAATGAACAGAATAAACATCACAAAAAAGCAGGGGAAAACGAAAAAAAGAATTAAATCAGTATTTTTGCACAACTGTTTTTTGATATTTTATTTTCAGAACTGCTGTGAAAAACCTAACAGGTTTTGGTTTGTTTTTTTATTTTTTTTCTCAAAGCAAAGTCAAAAACTTGGCTACTGCTTTGAGGTTTTGTGGTGAACCCACAACTCTCAGACTTCTTTCCCAGGAAAAGGAGTGTGAGGGACTRTGTGGTTTAAGCTATTCACAAGGGGGGAATTAAGAAAAAAATTCCAGCTTTGCAAAAGGTGTCTGTTGAAAACAMTATTGAGCAGAAAAAAGATGAGCCAAGTTTTTCCAAGAGATGTCACTATAAGGAAGACTGGAAATTTAAACCTTGCGTGATGCACAAGACTCGATCTGACCCAGAAACTCATTTTTTATAGGCAGAAGCCTTTGTAATTCTTGCTGCAGTAACAATTATCCAAGATTTTCTTCTCACTGGTCTGAATATCAAGGAGCAAATTGCAGAAGCTGGGAGAAGCTTCAGGAGCGGGCTCAGTGCAGTCCAGGACAGCAGGGAGTGTCAGGGCACAGCTGGGTGAGGCTGCAGCACGGGGCAGCTCCCGGTGCTGGCTGGGAAAGGAGGGGCTCCAGCATCCCTTCCATGAGCCCTCCTCTTGCTGGCAGCAGGCACAGGAGCACTTGCAGGGGAAACAATTCAAAATGTTGCAGRCTTGGTGCTGGTAAGTAAAATAAACAAAATCAAGTGGGTAGTATTCTTGGAGATAACCTACTTGCCCTCAGCTTTACTTGAGGTTACCACTGGACATCACAGCTTGGAGAACTGATGCAAGGAGTGATCACAATTATCAATATAATCACACATGCAATAAAATTKTTAAAAATTAGGATTTCTCCTCTTTCTAGTGAATAATTCAGCKAGGAATCAAAAAAAGTTCATGCACTTATACAAGAGCAATAAAAAAAATTAAATATTTATTTTGAATAACAAGCTCGAGTTCAAGCTGCATTGTTGGCAATGTTGGTTTTAAACACAGATCACAAAAGCGTGCAGAAAATTGTATTTGAGCAAAGAACAAAATAATACTAAGAATTATACTAAACAGCTGCTGATTTTTAAAGAAACAAAAAAGGCTTGTAATCACTATACAAAATATAAAATGTATTAAACACTACCATCCACAGAACAGAGGTTTATTTTAGTTTGATTATATTTAAAAATTATTTGTGTAGTTATTTATATAGTGAATTGTAAATGAATATTATACAGTAACCTCCTTTTGGTCTGCAAAACCTTTGTTGCACTATAGCACATCCAATCACGTTGCAAAAAAAAAAAAAAGAGATTTATTTGTCCTTACTATCAATAAAGAAAACAATCATTGATAATACAGTAAATATTGTCAGGTCTACAAATAATGAAATTCAAAATGACTCCTTCGACTCTGAAGCGCTTTCCATGCAAAAAGTCAGCACTTGCTGTTTAAACTGAGTGCACTACCAAGCAATGTCCAGGGTCGTAGATGCTCTTGGTAAGACTAAACCTTACCCAAAAAAATTCAGGAAATAAAATAAAATTTTTAAAAAATCAAAGATTGAATGCAATCATGCAACCTCTTACTACTGGGAAACCCACTGTGTCGCTTGTCAATTTATTGCCTTTCTGGAATATCACTCAAGGCATCAAAATTAGATTCATGATAAATATACACATAATGAAAGGACACAAACTGCTATTTGACACTACTACTGGTAATGTCTGTGCTACGTGAAAGCACCTTTAAAAAGAGCCTATGCGGCAAGAGATAAGTGTCTAAAGATTCAAAATGAATCAACAGTATTGGATAACAATATAATTCTCAACTCAGAAGCTGCCTCAAGATTAGGTGCATCTTCAGTTAATGTAACAGGAAAAAAAGGCAATGGATTTTATTATTTGTATCCACTCATAAACTGACCTAAGGCCACCAGATGTGCAGACACAACAAGTTTTCTTTTCTTTTTTACAGTTCTTTTAAATTGTAGGATGACAAGGGAATAGATCTATTCAAAACCAAACAGCTATTTGATCTCCATTAAGAGGTGGCACCGGGCGTGGGGTTGACGTTCTGAGTGGCCACCTGTGGCGCCACCTCGATGATCCGGGGCTTGTCGATGATCCTGGCCGTGCGGTTGCCCTTCTCCACRATGCCGATGATCCACGCCTGGTGGCCCTCGCCGTACTTGGGGGACTTGATCTCGGCGCAGAAACGCGCTGCCTGCTCTCGTGGTAGGCAGATCAGGAGGCCTCCTGCAAGGAGAGAGAGCAGAGCATCAGAACATCTGACCTCAAAGTATTTCAGCCTTGCTCTGCCAGACCCCTGCTTGGACAAGCACTTGCTGACTTCACTGGAGTCTGCTGAACTCCTAGAAAAGACACGCTGGAAGGCTGAGCTCTTGYTCTCCAGCCTGAATGCAATGTTTAGTTTCATATAAATGAAGCCAAATACACACAAAAGATGTTGGCAAAAGGACGTGGTACTGATGCCAACAAATGACATACTGAAACAACACCAGCATTGTAACCTTCCTCAGAGGATTGCAGAGTGGCTCTACACAGTAATATTTTGGGTAAAGGTCATATGCAGATACCTGTGACCACATATTGGTGGCAGCTGATTCTGTGAGTAATCCCATTGCCTGCAATGAAATCATTAATCAAAGCAGACCATTGCCCTGCTGAGAATGCAGGAGGCAGAACATGAAACACASGGTGTGCTCCCTGTGACAGCCCTTGTGACCCCTTTGTCTGACAGTTTTCTAACCTTTTTAGCCTTTCCTGTAAGTTTTTTTCCTCAGACACAATTGAAATTACTTCATTTACTAATGAAGGCATTCAGAATCAGCACAGTAATGAGTYAGCAAGCTCACCATTCCACAATTAAACCTAAAAGCACTTCCAYTCTTAGAATCCCACAGCACTGAAAAAGGTAGGTTGGCAAGTGAATTGAAAATGTTTGGAGAACACAGGGGAGAGAGTAGGTTCACACACCCTGGAATCTGGGAACATGCTGAGCCTCACTCTTTGACCCAAAGCATTCTCATCCTCACAAGTTCTGCCACCAGCTCTGGGCCAGCCCTGGGGCAAAGGGCCACCTGCTGAGCAGGTCACCCTGGGTGCCACCTCCTCCTCCTCCACAGACAAGTCCTCAGCACCCTGGGCTTTTCTGAGCACACAGTCCCCTCAGTGGTGGCTAAAGACACTTTTCATTTAGGGCCATGAAGAAGCATTTAACATGAGGAGTTAATTAAAAGGGTAAGTGGAAGTGTGAAAGTGATTTTTTTAAGATTCTGTATGAAGAAAAGTGTGCCAGCCAAAAAATGCCTACCTCTCTGACATTTCAAAATAACATCCCGGGATTTCCATCAAACACAACAACAACAAACCCCTAAGCCTGAATGACAGTGCTTGTAACTACTCCAGATGTAACAGACAAATCAATTGCAAAGGAATTATTCCCATGGAAGGCTCTAAATCCAATTGAAGAGAAACTCACATCATGGTGCAAGGGAGTCAGGGGAGAGGTTTGCAAGTGGCAGTGCAGAGAAGGGAGGTGTGCAAAAGGGGAAACAAGAAAGAGCAGAAGAATAATCTTTACTCARTTTTTTTCACACACATTCTCTTCCTGCAATTTTCTATCACTTGTACACATACCCCCTTATTYTCTGGCAAGACCAAAAATGTACAAAACCCCAGCTTCCAGTGAAAAAAAATCACTTCCACCCTGCTGGCTACATCCCAGTCTGATCAATAATGCTTAAAAAAGCCATGGGCTACTCTCAACCTGCAGCAGGCTTCCTGTATGCAGGGATTATAGTTATTTGTCTGCTACACTGACCAGTCTCTTTAACCCTTTGGCTAAGTCCYTAAGGTTCTCCACTATGATTTTTCAGTCTAGTCTGTGTTCTTGRCATTCCCAGCTGCTCTGCTTTTTGGGGATTGAGAGGATGCAGATATTTGGTRGCTGTCCTGGCTTATCTTTGTAAGAACAAAAGGGGGTTTTTCTGTAAGAGGCTTTGAACATTGCTGGTTTTAACAAGTAGTATTTCAAGCAGGGAAGCAGGCACAGAACACTTCAAAGCTCTGTAATTAAGAGCAGAGATACAAATAGTTCATGAATCAAAACCAAGTCCTTGCTCCTGCTAATGGCTTTCTGCTGCAGTGACTTATAACAGGATGACATCATTAGCCTTGCCTCTTGTCAGGCACTGACACARCCCTTCTTTTCCAGCCATCTGCCTATTTCCACCAAATCTCCACAAATACCAAGTTGTTGACATACCTCTACTACACTGAAAGAGTCATCTGACACCATCCAAAAGTTATTAGGGCTGAAAAATACACACATGCATGAATGTCCCRAACAGAGTAACTCTGTGACTTATCTCTGCAAGTAGCCACTCCAACAAAAAACTCATTCTTTCGAAACCAAATGCCTGACTGCAACTTTAACCATTACCAAGGAGTTCCCAAAAACAGAGTGCAGAATCCTATAAAAATGCCATTTTAGGAGACTACACCATTAGCAAGAGTGCCTGAAGGATGGAACAGATGACATAAATWCATCTTTTCAACACTGGCTTTTGTCAACAGGTGCCCAGCAAATGCACAMAGGGAAAAAAAAACCCCAACACAATAACCTTATAATCCATTCAAATAGTTTTCCACTRAATTTCTYACTGCCTGCCCACTCTCCTGAAAARCATCTGTTCTCAGATGAAGAAGCTACAGACAGAGCATGTCTAGAAGTTTAAGCCAATAGAGAAGAAGTGTCTGTGTTAGAGCCTTGAGCAGCCCCAGCAGGCCTCCCCACAGCTGGGTATCAGGCACAGCAAGGCAGGCCTTGGCCTTTGCATCAGTCAAGCCCAGGACAGGAGGTGTGCAAACAGCCTGGTGTGAATGCTAACGAGCCACAGCCTGCCCAGCTCACCCTGCTGACAAATGCCAGGCCCTGCAGTGCAAGCCCAAAGCCTGTGGGTGGTTATTCAGCTTCCAGAGCCTGGCCAGTGTGTCCACGTGGCTGTGGATCATTTGTGTRTCTGGCAGCCACTGGCCTGTGACAAATCCTGTGGTCACCTCTAACACAGGCAATGAGGTGCTGTGATCAAACCAGACAGAGGAGCTTTGGGGCACCCACAGTTCACCACCCAGCAGATCTGTCTGGCTGCTTTTCCCATCATCATCCATCTCTGCCCAACACAAGCTGCTCAGCATTTCAAAGAGACCTCTTGCTCTCACTCCCAGAAGAGKTTCTGGAGTCAAGCATCTCCCAATTCCCAGCAGTGCATCCATCTGCACTGTTTTACATTCCTTCAGTGGAAGAGAATTAGGTATCCCCAAGGTGCAGGATGGGCAGCTCTGAAGACAGAAGCACTTGGTTTGCAGCTAAACCATTCCTACACCAACTGCTATCCAAACCTCTGCTACAGCCACTCACCTGGAAGAGAACCTTGCAGTTCCAGCTCTGTGTCATGCTATTTTTTGGCCTTTTCCAAATAATAATAAATGCTACTGGCACTCCAGTTATGTGGGCTCCCGGGCAGTAAGAATCTGATTGGTGCTACCAACCTTAYTGACACAGCTTTGCCAAGCTGCCACCAGATATTTCTGCTCCCTTCTGACTGACTCTGGATTTGGAAAGGGTTCACATCCCATATCCTGTTACACATCATCTGAGAACACAGTCTCTGTAGGACAGAGTGTCTGCTCAAGCACAGATGGCCAAGGAACAACTCAGCAGATCAGGGTAAGTTATGTATTCACTAGGGGRAAAGTTTATGGCTCTCACTGTGATGATTTTTTCCAGATCTTCAGACTTTTTTGCTTCAAGGGGCCCCCTCTGTTGTGAACTGCRGAGAACATGGATAATACTTCTGGAGAGCCAGAAGATGACAGGGAAATTAAATAAGAAAAAAAGACAGATTTGTTGCTCCATCTCTCCATTTCCCAAAGAGAAAGAAGAGTCAGACTAAATTAGAAAAAAACAAACAGGATAGAAGGTTCAAGGGGAAAGTGAAATAGAAAGACATCCAGCAGACAACAGTGATCAAGCTCATCAGAGAAGAGCCTACTCTTWATAAAGCAACTTAAAAACCATCAGAAGTTCTCATCACCTGATGACTCTGTAAATGTTTTTGTCCATAGACAGGTTTTCAGTACAGTCTGTTGTACTCACTGTCACTGCAAGTGGCAGCTTTATTGAACTCAATAAATGGGTCAGAGAGCAACATTTATTTTTTTGCTGCTAGTCACAATCCCAAAAGTCARATTTCATAAAATTAAGGGAGAACAGCTGTAAGCTGTATTCTTGGATGTCTGTATGCTGTGGACAGAGAAGGCCTCAACTGCCAACACTGGCCCACCCAACACTAAATTTTATAGTAACAAACCAAACACCATTCTTTGTCAGGCAAAACCRCTGCCAGTGGCTTTGCTTTTGAGAGAACTGTGCCAGATGTGGTGGAATTTCCARATATTCACTGTTCTGGAGTTAACAGAGAAAAACAGGTTTCAAAAGAATTCAGAATCATCACTAACTTCTAACTGCAAACTGGAGGCTTGCAGGGTTTCTGTAACAGTGTTCCACAGGGGAGCAGAAGACATTCAGGACAGGATGGTGCTTTGGAAGTCAGGCTGAAGGGGTTAGYTGTGAACAGCTGTGTGGCTGCTGCTCCTTAGCCTGGCTATGTGCCAACCCAAGTGGGACTCTGAACTCACAGCACACAATTTGTGTGTTTGAAATGGAACGCTGAGGTGCAGGTGTAGGGAAGAAGGTGGCACAGCTGTCACCTACCTGAAGTCTCTGGACAAGTCCCGTGCATGAGGCCAAACATGTTGCCACAGGCCTTGCTGACAGCAGCCATCTTGGCCAGGACGGGGAGGTTGTGGATGACGAAGGACACCTCRTTCCTCTGCTGCTTGGCAAGGTTCTGTGCATGGCCCAGGATCCCAAACCCTGTGATGTCTGTGGCTGCATGGGCATTGAAAGTGTGCATGAGGCCAGCAGCTACAAGAGAGGGAGGGGGAAAGAACACCACATCAGAAAATACTGAATTATCAGGAAAGTGYTTTAATAATATGAAGTTGCATACCTTTAATGCAAACCAGGTTGGGYTAAATTAATAAAATAGATAAAATCGTGCTTGAAGAGAACTGGAATCCACCAGTAGTGCACGTAACACTTAAAAAATTCAATTTGTATTTAAGGTATTAAATCATGCTGAAAATCTGTCATGGAAGTTGCATTTATGAGCATGGTCTATTAGACATGTGCTACTCATTTCTATTGGTAGTCTAAGAAATGGGCTTGCTTCAGATCCAGACTTCCCAAAGCTGAGGGCCAGAGAGGTTCTGAGCTCAGCTTTGCTCCACTAAGGGCAGGGACCAGTCACAGCTCACTCTTCTCACACCTCTTCCCCTGCCACCCTGCAGTGGTGACATCAGAACCTGAGCTGTGGACACTCAAAGTTGAGGAGCTGAAGCACAGAGCCTGCAGCTGTGGGGGAAGGGCTCCACCTCCCTACCTTTACAYTCATGGAATTCCTGCACATCTGCAGCTCCTGGCTGGGAAAAGGGCACCCCTGCATGCAGGACAATAGCACCAGTTAAGAGTGTTTACGTGTTCTTAAAGGTGTCTGACAAGAGTAGAGTAAAACAAAACCAAGAAGGCTTTGACTTTGTTTGGGTGCTTCCCAATACAGGAGCAGGACTGAGCTTTTTWCCAGAAGACAATGCTGGTAMTTTATCTTCCCTGGAAGGCTTTGACAAAGAATGAAAAACCAGGGGGATGACATAAAAAATGAAAACTGAATAAACGGGAAAATAGATATTTAACTATTCCTGTTCCTTCAACAGAGAAGTAAGTGGGGAAAACAAAACAATTCTCCACTCTGCCAAAAGATACTTGGACAAAGAAGGGAAATCCTGGATTAAAACTTCTAGGATAAAAGCAGAACCTTTCCTCTACCAAAATTAAAAGAAAAAAAAAATCAAAACAAAAAACCCAGTACAGGAACAGGAAAAAGACAAACAGAAAAAAAATTATATTCCACATACATACTCCACACTGTGGAAAGCACAGTGCAAGACTGAATTAAAAGAAAGCAAAAACTGTTGAAAAATCAAAATTTAAATTGAAGCTTCCATAAGTTTAGAACTTTTTTTTTTACTCTATTTCAAATTCTTTTAACCTTATTACAGTCAGGCCTTCTCTATGCAAGAAAACAAGGAACAAATCCAATATTTTTTCCTTTAAAACATCCTTTAACTCACTGGGATGTTACTTGCAGCACTCACATGAGTCATAATCATATCCAGCAGCTTTGTGTTTTTGCTGTATAATTACAAGAGGACGTTTGATTTGAATTTGCTGGTTTCACTAACACTGAACAGCAGAGAGATGGGGCAGAATGAAAGGGACAAAGTGGCTGTGTCACAATTCCCCAGGGCAGTGAAATGGAATTGAAAAAGCTCACAGTCCCTCCYGTCCAACACACACATCTCTCCTTACCTGTCCTGTTCAGCCGTGCCATGTTCATCATTGCCTCCTGGTATGCTAGTTCTACATCCTCCTGTGTYACCACCAGCTTGATTTTATTCCACTTTTCTGGCTAATGGATGAAATAAAGATGTTTCAGTTAAAGATTTTAAAGCACACCCTGACCCCTTAAAAAAAACYCCAAACCCTTAATCCAAAATGTACTTTTTTTTTTTTAACAGTTAAAGAGGGGCAAAATGTTCCAGTCAGAGGTTTGTGCCTTAGTCTGCTGCACCCCAGCAAAGTTCATTTAAAGATCTATTAGGCACTAAGCACCTCAAATCCTACTTTCAGCAGCTGAGTGGAGTGGAATAAAGTACCCTAGGGAAAGAACTCCTTCAAGGCARCTCTCTGCACTGAACTCCCACAGCSAAATTAAAAGAACTTTATTGCTGGATGTTGAGATTTGTGATTTCTGGCTTCTTGGGTTTTTAGGAGGTTGTTCTTGATTTCACACCTGGACACTTGGATCAGGAAAGACCACWGATATTCACCAGTCCTGGTCAGAGGAATGTGTGCTAAGGCAGGATATAATCACTCTAGTTCAGGATTAAGGCAGTCTCAAAAGCCTCCTTTACAATTTAACAGCATCTTCCACCCATTCTCCAGTGTCTGGTATGGTCTCAATTCCCATAAATGCTCTTCCTCCCAGAAGGGTTTCACAACAATYTAGGAAAGAGTACCTTTACAAAGGATAATTGTTTAATTCAAARCTGAAGTATTCCAGATCCAGAATGAAACAAAGCAACTGTTTTGTTTTTAAAACCCACACTACAAACTGATTTAACTTTTTTTTTTTTTTAATGAAAATAAAATTACAGAGAACTGAAAGTCAGAAAACGTGGAATTTTTAAGCCACAATACCTACACTGGCATTCCATAGAGTAACTACATAGAACAAACATCTTACTTAACAAAAASTGCAGGAACAACTAAGAAATGGTAGGTGATGCTACACTGGGTAAGGATCTTGTCTTAACAAATGAGTGCTGATTTCAAGGGGTGTAAGAAAGAATCCAGAAATGGCAAAAGGGGGAAAGACTGGTCAGCCAGCCAAAATAAATTGTTAAAGAGCAAGGAACAATGGCAGTGGGACCAGAGTTTCTGATATTAAGTTGAACTGGATCTACCAATTAAAGAAAAGCATTTTTGTTTACACAAATGAGAGATCAAGTCAAAAAATAAGACGTGGCTGTTACAGAGATGACAGAAGAGTGATTATTCTTACTCTGGGAATGACTGAAACAAACCTGAGCAGTCATTCTGCCTTAGGTTCCAAAACCAGTTCTGAGTCCTGATCACAGGACAGAAACTGGTCAGATGGTGACAATGGAAATCACAAACCATGTGGAAGCTGAACTCAAGGCTGAGGGTAGAAGAGCCACCAACACAGGTAAGATGTGAMTTGGAGGCAAATTCCTCTCCACTACAGCAATCAAGATACTGGGGTTAGKCAACAGGGAATTAAGGCAGAAAAGTTTGCAAAAACTCCCAAACAGGTTATAAAAGCAAGATTGGATTTCCAAATAGGAAGGGTCTGTAGACAACAGCCAAGAGCTAGAAAACCCTCTCTGAAGGGGCACATCACAGCACTCCCTTTCATGCCTTTAGGCATACATATCACTACACTCCAGTTTTCCTGTCTTGCCTATGCATAAACTTGCTATATACTATACCTTCTCCCATACACTTTTTAATATGAAGTCCAATTCCCCACCAAAATTTGATTKACAGGTGGATTTGTGATGGGTAATTAATTCTAGTTTCACTTTCCCYGTGCTTCCACAAAACAAAGCTAAAGAAACGGTAGCACAGCCACTCAGAGATTTTCCTACAACAATCAAGAYATATTCTGTTTACACATAATAGCAGTATTGATTTCCTGGCTGTCCTCATTCTTCAGACCAGAAGGTTTTTCTGCTTGACAGTTGAGGAAATTAGCAGTATTTGAAATATGTGGAAATTCAGAATAGCCTTAATTTGCAAGTCTGCTCATCAGTACAATAAGAAGACATGTTAAGTAAGATTATG
Organism: Alauda arvensis; assembly: GCA_902810485.1. NCBI lineage: Eukaryota > Metazoa > Chordata > Aves > Passeriformes > Alaudidae > Alauda > Alauda arvensis. Next base: position 117,925 of record CADDXX010000638.1, read on the forward strand.
GCCAGAAAACATACTGTGGAATTGGGGTCTTGTTGTTTCACTTCATTTTCATATCAAGATTATCTGAGGCCCTGATCCTTGTATCTGTGGAAAACACAGGATTCTGAAGAGGTCAAAATTGCTAGGCCAGACCCTATGAAGAAGGAGAAAAATATTTTTCTCTTGTTTCTCACACTTCAGACTCCAACGAAGATTTAAGCTGGTTTTCTCCCACTTTGCTAACACTAGCTGTGTTAATTAGAATTCATCTGACAATGCAGTGGCCAACAGCCAAACCAAAGTAGATTCCAGCTCACTCCTCTGCCAGCCTATTGGCTCAGGAGTCCCAAAAGTAGAAAAGATGCATCTTTTTGGAGTGTAAACTGAGCAGTTATAATTCAGAAGACACATACTGGGAGCCAGACAACATAAGCAGATGCCAATTTTGCAGTTACTTTTCAGTTCAGTAGTTACATTTTTGCCTGAAGTAACAGATGGAAGCATGTCTACATCCATAATGCTGCTAGAAATATYCTTGCTGAATGCACAGGGCAATACATGTGAAACGCAGATAAACTCCCATGTACACCAGCAGAAAGGCCAAGAACACAGAGAGAGCACTCTTGGCCTAATTGCCATCAGTAAGTGTTGCCAATTACTTTGGCAGGTGGAGCAGGGCATAATGTTGCCCAGGGTGATAGTCTGTTGTTCTGTCAGTAAACAATTTTGGTTATTACAGCAATGCCTGAGAAATAACTAAGAATTAGGTGCAATTAAGATGGGCTCACTAAGCACAAAATTGTAAATTGCCTTGATTCCAGAGGAACTTTGCACACAAGTAGGGAAGCTTATCAAGGAGAAAGGAGGAGAGAGGTGACAGATGACTCCCATCTCAACTGAACTTTGCCATGTTGAGGGAATGAGGAAGGTCATCTTTAACTCACACCCCTCTTCCCTGTTTCTTTATTTGCAGTGTACTCACAATATCTAGCCACTGGTGGACAGCTACAGCCACTTGTGTTCCCAAGGGTTTAGTTAATACAAGCACATCTCCTGGCACTGCATTGTCTGGCCTRGAAACAAAGAATTCATATATCAACAACACAGAGAGATTCAAACACRTTATTAGGAATAAGTGCTGATAATTCCATTTTCACAGACCCACACMTCTTATTGCACAGTTCAAAAACTGACTAACTGCAGAATTACCCTTTGGGATTTGTTGCAAATATTACAGAGGAAAATGTTGCAAACTTGCTTAAAAAGTGCTAATCCTTCTTTCTTGGAAAAAACAATGCTTGCAGTCAGAGACACACCAAATGACATCTCTTCTTTCAATTTTTTGGGGAAGTAAGAGAGGATAAGAGAAAAAATCAACCTTTTGTACCCAGGGCATAAGATATCCAGCATTAGGATCATGCCCAAGTTCATTTGTACAGAGTAACATGCCACAGTGGGACATTCAMAATCAGCTACTGTTAAATGCACAGAATGCTCTAAAGACAGCAGTTCTGTAGTTCTCTACAGCTATTAACAGGATAACTGGGMCATGGTTTGGAAATGTATGTATAAATGTGGCAGAAATTTATGTTCAAAACACTCTCCACTACCTTTAAAGATTAGAAGCTTAATTCTCCTGTCAAAAGGAGAATAGGATCAAAAAGGACTGGGGGGTGGGGAGAAGTAAAAGGACATCCTGTTTAAAAAAAGCAAATATGTACAAAGAGATGTGGCATCTGTTGAGTGCTAAGGACAAACACAAGCAGGAGAAGGCACTGCTTTATTCATTAGGAGACACAACATCTCAACATGGTGCTTAAAGGATTTCTACAGCATCCCTCAGACCARTGTCTTTGATTGTGTAGTGATTTAACTTACATTATAAATTCATTAGGCTGACAGACTGTCGTGGCCACTCCTCCTARAACAATCCAGGGATTTAACACTGTTTGGCCACCAGTAACAGATGTTCCTGCCTCTTCTGCTGCATCTTTGAAACCCTGGATAATTAGAGGCATCACTTTGTCTCTTTCCTAGAGATCAAAACAGAAGTCAGAATTCCAKACACATTAGCAGTGCTAATCATTGCAAGACTGGTCCAAGGCTTTACCCACTCCAACCCAAWGCCCTCATGGCAAATAATYCATGACAGAAAAGCAACCCTTAGGRAGAGTCTGGCCCCCTGAAAACTGCACGTTATCCCATAGAGTTATGGTTTTACAGCTCTGTGAAGAAGAGGTGCAAGGACACTCTTACACTGTGGAAACATTCTTCCAAAGGTCTTATAAGAGTAATCAGAGTTCTGGAAACTCAGAACAACAATCCTGCTGCTGTGATCAGGTACAGCCACAGCAGGGCAGTGCTAAAAGGCAACATTTAATCAACGTGCATTTGGGCTCCATTAACCATCAAAGTTTTAACTTACATCCTTCTAAGGATAAACGTCCCTGTTTTGCTATAGCAAAACAAATATACTTGCTGATAAAAAAAACAAAGAGAAAGAAATAATCAAAATTAAAATAAATATAAAAAATAATAAAAAGAAAGCAAAACTAGCCCATAATTATCTATCCAGACTGATAGATGAATTGGTAATCAAATGCTGGCTTTTGATAGAAGGAGGCACCCCCTTTTGGTGGGGATGAAGGCAGCAGATTACAATGCCACAGAAAACTGAACCTTTGGCACATGACCTCACAATGTTTATGAGGCAATGAACTAAACCATTCAGTAAGACCATCTCTTCTTTAAATGGCTTCAAACTTTAAGCACTAAATATATTCTAAGCACACTTAGCTGTTTGAATTTTCCTTCAAGATAAAGTGCCAACAATCTTACCCTATCTGTCATTTTATTGCTGATTCCAAGGAGCATCAACATGTTGTCGCATTCTGTGACCCCCATGGCATAAAGGTCACTTAGGACATTGGCACACGCTATTCGTCCCTGAAAAACAAAGAGAGACAAGGAAAAAAAAATCTGCAGCACTGCTGGAGAATGTTTAAACACCTTCCAGTGTGAGTTTACACTCTGACACAGAGCTCAGGACACAGCTTTTTATTCCACAGCATTAAGAAACCCAGCCAGAGATGTGGCATGATCCATTATGTGCTATGTGCCCACCCAGAAGTGCAGGTTTCCTTCCTTTTACAGGTATGGAGAGAATTCATCCCAGCTGTCTTGGTCAACACACTCTCCCACTGACTCCATAGGAATCCCAGAGTTCAGACTTGATGCTCAATTTGAGAGGCTGAAGTTAAGATAAACATTCTATCCTTGATAACAAGCTCTGTTTATTTAATATGGTATATTCCTATTAACCTTATACACAAAACTGTACATCCTGATGGAGATGGCCATGGCATGGAATTCACAACTGCTAGGAAGTTAATCCAAAAAACACATATTGCTGGACTCCTGCCTCAGAATACACAGGAGACAGGTCCTTGATGAGAAAGATGTTTGTTCCCTGCACTACTCTGGAGGCCACTCCTCAKTTTCTAGGACAGAACTCCTCTTCCCGGAGGATACAGCTGTGCTGCCAGCACACACCCACACTGGGCTTCCTCTGCTCTGGGGATGGCAGCATCTACAATGCAATAAGGGAGCTCAGGGCTCCCAAGAACCGGATTTGCCACCACTGAGGGAAGCTGTGTACCCCCACCACTCACACAGTAAGATGTGTTCACCTGCTGAATGGATGTGGAAAGGGCTGTGGTTGTTGTCTGTTTGGACTTCAGCAAGGCCTTTGACACTGTCTGCCACAGCACACTCCTGGAAAAGCTGGCAGCCCACAGCTTAGACAGGAGCACTCTGTGCTGGTTTAAGAGCTGGCTGCATGGCCAGGCCCAGAGAGTGGTGGTGGAGGTTCTGCATCCAGTCACCAGTGATGTCCCTCAGGGGTCTGTGCTGGGGCCAGTTCTGTTCAATATTTTTATTCATGACATGGATGAGGGGATTGAGTTTTTCATTAGTAAATTTGCAGATGACACTAAGCTGGGAGCATGTGTAGATCTGCAGGAAGGTAGGAGGGCTCTGCAGAGAGACCTGGAAGGGTTGGATGGATGGGCAGAGGCCAATCAGATGAAGTTTAATAAGTCCAAGTGCTGAGTCCTGCATTTTGGCCACAATAACCCCTGCAGTGCTCTAGGCTGGGGATGGTGTGGCTGCACAGTGGCCAGGCAGAAAAGGGACCTGGGGGTGCTGGTGACAGCAGCTGAACATGAGTCAGCAGTGTCCTGGTGGCCAAGGCCAATGGCACCTGGCCTGGATCAGGAATGGTGTGGCCAGCAGGACAGGGAGGTCATTCTG
>CADDXX010000638.1:122754-132898 GCA_902810485.1 Alauda arvensis
GAGGTGGTGGAGTCACCATCTCTGGATGTGTTTAAAAAAAGACTGGATGTGGCACTTGGTGCCATGGTTTAGTTGAGGTGTTAGGGCTGGGTTGGACTCAATGATCTTGAAGGTCTCGTCCAACCCAATAATTCTGTGATTCTGTGTGTGTGATCTGTCACTTTCCAGGTGACAAGATCAGGCTGAATTTTGCTACAGCACCAACAGTTTTACTGACTGTTGTGTGTGTATGTGATATCTCCACTAACAAGAACTTGTACAAGAGATAAAACTGTTTGTCTGACGAAGATTCCTTTACATSAGGAAGCTGACAGGATTGAGAAGCCATCACTCACATTGCATGAGGTCAGTTATTCTAATTTTACTGAATTAATGGATCTGAGTCAGGGTTTCTGAGGCATGGACCCAGCACAGATGAGACATCAAGCTTCCTGATGAAGATACAGAACTTCCTCATACAGGATGTGCCCTAAGGGACAGCAAGATATTTTAAAATATAGGACAAATTCTGTTGTGTTACTCTGGAAGASTCCATGCGTTCTATGAAAGTTGTTCTAGGTTTACAGCTGCAGAGCTGTAACCAACACCTGGCTTTATGATTTTAAGTCTGTGTTTTTCATTATGTTCAAAGGCAACACCACCATGGTAAAAGCAACAACATGCTTATTTGATACAATTTGCAAAAAAGGTAATATTTTCAAGTAGTTACTTCACTTGCTGATGACACAAAACAACATCTCCAAATCACAAATAAATACAATACAGTTTTTCATAAATTCAAGAGTTTTTGGTGGCATCAGGGGAACCCCTGATATTTGRAACTGGAATATATTTCAATAATTTAAATCTTAAAACTATTAAGAAAAGAGTTGTGTTCTGCACTATTGGATATTAAATTTCTATATGTCTGCCATTCCCCTTTTGTGGAACTATCAAGACATTCTCTATTATCTTCAATATTTACCAAGCAAACTGCTGGTTTGTGCCCTGTTAGGAATGACAGATAAGTTTTTAAAAACATAAGGACAACACCTCTGATAGTCAGAGGTCAGTCTAATATTGCTTTTGCCAACTGCCAAAATCACTATGGAAACAAATTCAGGGAACTGCCATTCTCAGGTCTGAAGGAGAAGAGAGAACAACACAAGGCTTTTGTGGACACCAGCAAACCCAACAGGACTCACAAACAGGGGTCAGAGTGGCCAGGTCATGGAGGCCACCTGTCTGCTTGTGTAGTGCCCTGAAACACAAAGATCTGTGTGCAATACTAGGAACTATTTGTAAAGGCAAAGGGTGAAGAATCAGATACCCATCTCCAGTCCTGAGTGAAGGTTTTGAAAACAGCAACAAAAAGGTTTCTGCAGAACTGGATGGAAGGGAAAAGATGTACTCTCTCAAACCAGCCTGTTCCTTTACTCAAAGGGGGGTCTCCACAGTGCTACAACAGAGGCCAGTATCCAGTACTAGACCCAGTGGATTTTCTTATTAAAAACCCTTTTTCAATAGCTTGTAACTTTCTAATAAACCATTTAAGCTGAATAAATCCTGTGCTTGGTGGGGATTTTACAGGTGYGCATCCTAGGGATAATTTTGCACAGGGACCGTGTGCCTTCAAGGACAAAGCCAAAGTGAAAGAGGAGGAGGAAAAGAAGGAAGAATGGTTTTGCATATAACTGCAGAACTTAGTTTTAAAATAGGCAGTGCCAGAGTGAGAGAAAGCTGTTTTCTGAAGCAGAAATCAGAAGTTCAGCTGAGTCCACAAGCAGTTTTGCCTTCCTCAGCTGTTTCCTAATCCCTTCTGTCACAGCACCCAGCTTGGAGTTCATTTGTACTTTTGGCTTTCCCTCTTTGCTTCCTCTCCTCTAATTAGGAAGAGATCAGATAAGGAGCTGCAGGTAAACCCTGTGCACAGAGAAARGAAGAGACTCTAGATGAGGGAACACCCACTCAAAACCACACTAAAAGTACCTGGGAAAGGAGACTGAGGGGAAGGGCAAGGAGAGTGTGCACTGCAGGTGAGTGATTCTGCTAACAGAGTAACAACAGGCTGGGTCAGGAGACACCTGCACTTAAACCAGGGAAAGGAGCAGCTGGAGAAGCAGGGTAGGAGTAGTCTATCTTAATCAGAGGAGGCCAGAGCACATCCCTTCATACAGCCTGGACACAGACTCAAAATTGCCAAGTCTCACAATTCCTCTCCTCATAACAACCATCCATAAACCCCRTGGCAAACTGTATTTGACTGTCCTCTAACCCACGTTGGTCCACACAAGGAATAAGTAATCTATAGTGTCCCTTGGGTACTCTGGCCCTCAAGAGAGAGGTCTGAGCAGGGGGTCCAGRAGCAATAATCCTGCTGGATCATCATTGATGGTATCAGCAAGAAGGCTCATGACAGAATCCCCATCCTCAATTAGCTCTTAGGAAGAAAAACACATATGTAAACAGATTAGGAAGTGGCCAGCCACCAGATTAAAATAAATGCCCTCAAGAATGAAAAGTGAAGGACCTGAGTTAGACAGCACCAAGGTTACAGCTGCTGGTGCCTGTGGATCACAGCACAGAMTGTGACTATGATGCAACCACTGAAGCTGGACTAAGGCCAAATTTACATTCCACTTCTACCACACTGACCTAAACTTCATCTGGGCACAGGCCCATCTATCTACTCCTGCTGCATTTCAAACCCTTTGTATCTCCAAACAAAGCAACCCTCCCCCTACATCTACAGCCTTTAACACTGTCCCTCAAGTTTTTGTTACAAGGTGAAAAAAAAGAGTTTCTCAGATGATGAACACAGATCTCCAAAATATTCTTTTTTCCTCTGGTCCCTGAAAAATTCCCACATGATATTAMAGCAAACCACTTGAATCAAATTTCTCAGGAGAGCTCAACAACTCCATACTCCAGAGGCCAGCCTGAGATTTTTTTGGCTGCTCAGTTTGCAGAAAGAGAGCTCTCCTGGAAGAGAAATTACAAGAGCTAGGCTTACATTTGTGCACAACACACAGTCAAGCATGCTAAAAAAAAAAAAAAAGGTCCCAATCTCAAACTGTGTCCAAAACCCACCAGACAGGTCTCACAGAGCAACAGAGCAAACAAACTGACAGCAGCACATAAAACATCCACTCACACCAACAGCAGTAAATGCAATGGAGTCACATCCAAACCACAGAAAACATGAATTTCAGCACCTTACACTTAACATTTCCTTATARCTTTATAAAGTTTTTTTTAAAGCTAATTTGTTTCCCAGGATCTGTTCAAGTCAATACTGATCACTGCCACACATGCAGGAATCTCTGTTGAGACAGACTAAATGTGACAGGAGCACAAAAGGAACCAAGGGCAAAATGCACACACCTTCCAACCTGCCATTGCTGTGAGTCCATGTTCAAGTGGAGGCAGCACCACAGGAAAGCTGCTGTTCACAAGGCACTCTGAAATTGCCAGGTGCTATTGCCAACTACTGACATTAGGTATTTCCAGTTCTAATGGGTTACCTGGTTATTTCAATACCTCAAAAAAGGCCAATTACAATGTGGTTCTGCTCCTAAGTGGAGTTTACTCTCTGCTACTTCACAGGCTGCTCTTTTTCCCCCTCTTGGGCTCTTCAAACCAAACCCCAAAGAACAAGAGATGAAGGGAAATCTGAATTAAAGGTGGCAGTTCTCCCAGCTTTCACCTACAGAGAAAGCAGCACTGCAGCATTCCTGGCCAACATGGGAGATTCCAGGATCAAATGATGCCTTTCTCTCTGAATGACTATTTAGGAAGGACTCTGCATGCAAATAATCACACAATTAGCACTGCACATCTAGAAGAAACTGTCAGAACTGCTGTCAGGTTGGTGAGAAGCCCAAATCAGCAATAGACCCAAGAATCTAGTTTAGCCAACTTACCATCATATAAGGGTCATCCACAATAGGATAAATATAATCTGTGGTCTGGACTAATGACAAACCTCCATGTCTTAATGGAATAACACAAGTGTCCATCCCAATTCCTGCAAAGACAGATATCCATGAGTGAGGTGGGTAACTGTGCCCTGAATTTTCTGTTGCTCTTAACAAAAGAGTTTATAAAACATGCCTGTGAAATACAACTCCTAACATTGCCTAAACAGACATRGCAAATTCCTTCATCAGAGAAAGCACATAGCACAAGTAAGAGGRAAAAACAAGCAAAGCAAGAAAACTCCTGGTTGGAACTGAACATAAGAGCAAATGGCTGAAGGCAAAAATAAACTACAATGCTCTTTATTCTTTTGAAGCAGCATAACAGCACATCAAGAACATCTGTGCTTTTATGTAAGTACATTTAAAGTTAAGAGGAACTAAGTACACTGATGTTGTCAAAAGCAAATAGGTTTTCCTGTCACTCCAATCTCAACAAAAACCACGGTGACAGTTGTGAAAGGACACAGCATCTCATAAATGACATTCCCTCACTTCAGAGGGAGCAAGAACTCCACAGGTCACAGCCCAAGCCCTTGGTGAAAGATGATTCACCCACTTGGAGCTTTAACAGCTGCATTAACCTTGCCTTGCAAGGCTGGAAGGTTGCACAGATGGATACAGAACCTGACAGATACAGAACTCCTTGGAGAAAACCACAACTCTGAGCACCACAACCTTCTCCCTGACAATGGATATTTCAAACACAACATGCAGTATTAGAACCTCCCAGCATTTGCTGCAATGGAAGAGCCCACACCAAAGGGGCAGGTGACAAATCACAACATGCTGGCTTGAGCCACACTCYCCTATGGATAGCCTTGTGCCCTGCAGCAATGGCAGGGAGCTTACCTCCTTCCTGAGCTGGCAACAAGCTGCCTGGAATTACTCTGCATGCCCCACAGGGCAAGAGTCTTCCAAATAGCTCATTTTTGGGRAGCAGATGTTATACAGGAACCTTGCACCATGTAGAAATGAAACACACTACCCTAGCAAGAGCTACAAACCAGTGTTTGGCAGTGTCCTGTACAGAGATGGAGCACATTGCTGTCATCTGAGTCTTACTGAGGGGACAGAGGTCTGCCAGGCAGTARGTATACAGGTGGAGAGGATCTTGCCTCTCATGCCTAGAGAGCCAGGAGGTCTTGCCTTGGAAGAGGACACATACTGACAAGCTCCCAATCAGTAATTTAGGGTTGCTCAGTCTCCACAGAAGCTCCCAATCCCCTAGGCCTGATGTCCAGTGCCTCCAGGAAAGGSCACATAAGCAGAGAAGTGGCCCAGGTGCAGGAGCTGTTTTGCCCTCAGTTCACCTATTCATGCCATAATGCTGCAAGACTGACTTCACTTGTGCATTTTTCCACAATTTCAGCAGAAGTGCTGCTTGCCAGGCCAAGGGTAAGCAAACCTGTTCAGAGCCCTGACTGATTTCAGGTCTGTAACAGCTCTGAGCATAAACATCAGATTTGCAGTTTCTCACAGTTGTATTTAAGTCTGCTCTGGGTAACATCCCTTGCAGAACTAAAAAGGGGAGAGCCTGAGCCTGCTGCTTGAGCCTCYTTCCTGACTGCATTTCAAAAGCGTGGTGCCTGTGCACAGGTGGCAGAGTTACCTGTCTATACCTTTTAAGCACAAGACATCAAAGGCAAATCACACCAAACTTATCCAAAGACACATTTGCTAAAGGGATATTCATCACAAAAGCMTATTTTAAAAGAGACCTGAACTCTTCACCTTCTATTACTAGCAGATTTTCTGTTACATAGTATCACACCTACACACTGATGGCATAAATCTACTTTTATACCTTTTCAAATAGCTGTAGAAGAAAAGTCTGCAAGCAGTTTCATTATTGTTTAGAGCCTGTAACTTTGTAAGAGAAAAAAAAATCTAAACCAAACTGTTGCTGATTTTAGAAAACTGCCAAATKGAAATGCTGCTGTGAACAGCTTACTTAATTTAGAAAAATACATAAAAATAGCAATTCGAGGATGAAAAAAGATGGAAGTGTCCTCCATCAGGGAATATTAAATTATAGTGCCACCCCAGCTTCACACACAATTGCTACTTAGATATTTCATACAAAGATGCCCATTGTTTAAGCAAGAGCATGGGTGCCTTACTAATCTCTCATTATATTCAATCTCTACCAGAATAATGGGTTGCAACCTGTTAGCTTACTAATAGACAATTAGCAGTGTTTATATAATTTTAAATAAGGTTATTGAACACTAAACTGATAATGAAATAACTTCAGAATAAATGCTCCATTGATATTCCTAAATTGAGGGGAAAAAAAACCATTCTGCACTGCAGAGATTGAATATGCAGGGCTGAGTAAATAGACAAACAGAATTAAAAGTGTCATTAAGCACAGTATCTACATTAATTTATCTATATCAATATTAGATACAGTAGCTGGTATCAAAATACCTACGTTTGCCCTGTTCCCCATGTAGGTGGCTTGTGCAGGTTGTTTCCCCTTATTGCTTGCATCATTGTGCAAATATCAAAGAGAAAGTGAAGCTGGCAAGAACACAGAGGTCTTGGAAAGGCAGCCTTTCCCAGGCAGCTTCTACAGGTGAGCAAAAGAGTTAGAGTGGGGAACAATGAAAGGACTCAAAGGAATCATGACAATTGTGAAACAATTTGCTCCCAGTCAGCTGAAGCAAGGAAGTTCTCTTGCTCRCTTTCTGTGACCCAGGAACAGAGGGGAGGGGAGGGGGAGGGGAAATTCACCTGGGAGTCATCCAGATTCCAGAAATGCAATGCATGAACATAAAAGTCTAGAAATTAACTGAGAAATAAATTAGCTGACAGGACTTCAGTTTGCACAGCATCTACTGGGGGGAAAGGGAGGACCAGACTAACACCTAAGCACGTGCCTATCACAATGGCCATTCCTGAGTGTTTTGCTTTTGTAGTTGAGTGCACTGCAGGATGTTAAATAATTAAGATAATATTCTTGTATCCCAGATGCCAACAAATGACAGCATGAGATGCATTCTTCAGCTTTCTGGATGCTGTGCATGCATTATACACCACACAATTTTCAAAATGGTTAAACAAACCACAGACGTGACCGTGTCAACTAAGCAAACCAAGCAGAAGGACCACCGACATCCAGAGCAGCAACTACTTACCCAACCTGGGCATAACTGCCCCCAAGAACTGTTCATCTTCCTGAAAGTGGTTTTCTTGTAGAGATTCGAGCAGTTTCTGTAAGACATCCTGTGGCACCTTGCAGCCTGTGCCCTTCAGTTCAGTGAATCGGGTCAGACGGAAGCTCTTGTCCAGTTCGTAACTTTCGGGGTTAAAGGACTCCCGAACAGACATGGTTCTGTCCCACACACTGCCGGCCTCTCCCACCCCACAGCAACGGGATCAGTTCCTCTGCTGATCAGTCTTATGAAAAAATAAAAATAACAATTAAAAAAGAAGAAAAAAAGGGAACATTGCAAATTCCTGTGACCTGCAAGACAACACGTTTTCCACATGGTGCAAGTTAAAAGAAAAAGAAAGCTCTCGCTGCTGTTGTTCACCTGTTAAGACAGGTGTACACATCTCACACAACTCGYTTCCCTACAAAGGGATGACTCCTCACCCTGCCTTCTGCCACTTAAAACTGTAACTATGCCAGGTGAGCCAGAGAATTAAGTTCTTTTCCAGATATGCTGCGTAAGGTTTCCATTAAAAAAAGAATCTAACACACTTACCGACCTCATTTAACACAGAGGTAATGAAAGCAGTAATAGTTCCCAGAGCACAGAGGCCAACTTCCAAAAGRCAACCTGGGCCCTGATCCTGCAGCATGCTCAGCAGAGACATCTGTTTGTACTCAGCTCAGTGTGGGGTCATAATTTTAGCCATTAACATATTAATCTCAAAAATAAGATGCTTTTCAAATAATGGCTCTGCTTCAGTGCTGAAGTAAGAAGCTGAGGCTSTGTAATACACCTGTTCTCCTTGGGAGGAAACACAGTCCTGGTGCTCTGTTAGCACAGGTAGCAGAAGAACAAAAAGGCCATATTTAAGCAGAGTGGTTCACCTATAAGCATGCCAATTTACCTTTTAGCATGTTCACAGACAAAAAAAATGCTGAAAAGTTTCTTGCCTCTTCAGCCCTTTTTTAGTCAACTAATGATACAGAGAATCAGAGAATTGCCCATTAAAATGGTAATGTAAAAAGACACTGATGCAATTCATTTAATAAAATTCTTAACAATGCATGTCTAATTTTAGAACGTTTTTCCACTCTGACTCACATCCACCACACTCCAAAACTAATAAGAGGCCAAACCAAGACACTGACTTCTAAACACTAACGGCTGTGATAAAACACAGTTCATCYTTCTCAGAGAACAAGTTTTCAGGAATTACTAAAAGCAACCTGTCTAGTAGTAGTTTCTTAGAAAGCAAGGATTCTGTGTAACAACAACAAGAACAGAGTTCAGTGGCATCACCGACAAAACCTGATACTGATGGTCATGCCCTTATGAGGTTAAGCTGAAAAGAAGAATGCAAGTGACTGGTATTTGCCAAGTTCAACTTTGCTAAATGAAGGAAAGAAGTAAATCTRCAGACTGTGCTATATCTGCCCTACACAGCACTTATTAACAAGTACATCTGTTCCATAAACCTTTAAGTCAATTTACTGACTATAATTTATAGAAACTGAAGTTTTAAGTTCCCTGAGAACTTTTGATGTGGAGCCCAACTCCCCTTCACTGTATTTTCCCTCCTTCTCTGGGAGGTGTGGCACTTATTTAAAACAAATCTTCCAAAGCCTAGGCTCGGGCAGAAATCCAAACTCTAGTTACAAGAACTAGATGTGTCTTGGATGAGCAATGAATTCAGTTCCTAGCTGTTGTCTTCCAGTGCAAGACACTAAGCACTTGCAATAAAAAAAGAAAAAAAAAAAAAGTGTCTGGAAAACAACCTGTCAACAGGAATAGRAGACAAAAGCTTTTCAAGAAGGGGGGGAATTTTTTTTTCTTCATTCTTTTTTAACACTTCATTCTAATTAATTCCAGAAAATTATAAAAAGCAGCTTGGCCCACAAGGGAAACATCTTCCTTCATCTAACCAATAAGTGCAATAAGCTTAGCACACCCTGCCTACTTACACAGGATGAAGAGGCCACAGCCTACCAGGAACTTTTTGCAGCCTTGAGGACTCTAAGGACACAGACCCAGCGTTTAAAAACAACTCGTGAAACAAACAATATGATTTCATTTAATGGAAAACATCCCCAGTGCAAGGATACAGTAACTTTTCTAACAAGAATCTGATTAAGCTTCATGCAACTGTGTAACTCACAGTACTCCCATGGGAGCAACATTCCCCACAAGACCAAGTTTTGGCGACTTTGGTGGTCACAGCACAGAGCCTGGCAGAGTCCRCCAAGAGTTTGGATAACTCTCAGGCACAATGTGTGATTCTTGGGGCTGTCCTGTGCAGAGCCAGCAGCTGGACTRATGGCCCTTGTGAGTCCCTTGCAAATCAGAGCATTCTGCGATTCTGGCAGTCCACGCAGCATTGCYCTGTGAGCGACAAGCATTCCTCCCCAGCAGCAGACAACACCTCCCAACCCAGACGTTTCTTACTTTAAAAGAGCGGCATAATAAATATTAAAAGCTCAAGTTTAACCCTTGCCTTCCTAAACAGCAGAGAGAGGRGAGCACAGGAGMGAAAAAAKGGGGAGGGAGRGAGAACTGGAGCCAGGTACATACCCCAAACAAACCCCAGCGCGCCCACCGCCAGCCCGACCGCCCGAGACACACGAGGCGAGGCGCTGCAGCCACCATCGATCCGGGGAATGCGGCGGGGAGCGCTGCGGGCAGACATGGCTCCGGGACACCTTAAATTTCCAGCCGCTGCCTTTAGAGGCAAACCCGGGGCCTTCGCTGCCGCTCTTTGTGCGGCCGGAGAGGCGGCGGGGGAAGAGGACGAGGAGGAAGAAGCAGCGAGCGGAGCGGCGCTGGCAGCGGCCCCTTCCCGAGGTGCGAAGGGGACGGAGCCCGCGGGTGTCCGAGCCCGGTGTCCCCCGTGTCCCCACGTGCAGGTACGGTGTCACCGGGGCGGGGTTCACCCCTCGCTGGCGGGGACGGCCGGTGGGATGTTGGGAGCAGCACCCCCCCACCCTCCCCGCCGACACTCCGTAATGGGGAGGGAGGGAAGCACGGGGG
>CADDXX010000638.1:134673-147513 GCA_902810485.1 Alauda arvensis
TGGGCAACCTGTCCCAATTCCTGACCACCCTATCAGTGAAAAATACTTCTTTAATATCTATTCTCAATCTGCCTCTGTTTAAGGCCATTTCCCCTAACCACRGAATCGATTAGAAATCGATTGGAAAAGACCTCTGAGATYCAGTCCAACCTGGGACCAAACACCACCCTGTCAACCAGAGYGTGGCACTGAGTACCATCTCCAGGCTTTCCTTAAGCAGCTCCAGGGATGGTTACTCCACCACCTCCTTGGGAACCTGTTCTAATGTCTAATCATACTTTCTGGGAAGAAGTTCTTCCTCACAGATGCTGGTGYTTCCCCTGAGAAGCGTGAGTCTGCCTGTGGAATTCCTTGCTCTGACACCTTCTCCTTCAACATGAAAACTTTGTGATTTGGAACAATTTGGGTGGGAAATTTAACCAGAGCTGAGGAGACCCGGCACCYGCAGAGCCAAGTCCTCTACCGATGCTGAATTTTTCCCAGAAACTGGACCAAAAGTCACATTTGATCCATGTCACACCAAAATGCTGGGCAACAAGGAAAGTGAGGGGGTCCAGTGGGCAAAATTTGGCCAACAATAAAGTTTTCTGAGTGCAGAGCCAAGACTGTGGCCTCAGGGAGACAGAGGTGTAATTTCTTCAGGTGTCATCTCCAAGAGTTTTGATCAATGTGTGGCCTACAGAAGACTGCAGGAGCACTGCAATGTGGCTGGGTGTGTGAACTGGTGACTTTTTTTTTACCCAGAATGTGTTTTTGTGCATGCTTCAGGAAAAATATAATCCTGCTTTGCAGCAGGTGGTGATGCAAAGGAAGCTGTGCTGTGTTTTAGTAYCCAGCAGCCAGGATTGTCACAGACAACTTGCTCAAGTCAACCCTTTTCCACTACTTATTTACAAAGCATCCAATTTTTTCTTATGCATTTAATATATAAATCATTGGAATCTAACATATCTTTAGCATGTCTGATTTCCAGTGTCTTCTCAGTTCACTTTTCTCTCTGAAAGTGCTTTGTGTGCTTCCAAAGACCCTTTTCCCAAATGATTAAAGCCAGAATTCAGATGAGTCTCTTGYTTTACATGCGAGACAAGTTTTCTCTAGAAGGGAGGGAATTTCTGTTAGGGATAGCACAGGGCCCAGTTTACATTTCCAAATAGATAAAACAGGCACTTTGCTTCCTGTAATTTGCAGCTAAGTACCTAATTAAGTAATTGCCTGYTAGTTCAAAGATTGCTTTTCCTACAACTGTCTTTGAAAACGTCCTGCCTAAATACAAGCAGAAAGAGAAAAAAAAATTAAAGTGTTGCTTTTCTTGCCTGATTTTAATTACTCTTTTTATCTCCCAGAGAATGTATTGCCCCAGGACTGTGGTGCAGGGGTCCAGAGGTGCATGGGAGCTCCTGGCACTGAACACATTTAGGAAGTCACTAATATTTGTATAATTAATTGATTTTCAGGCTCCTCTGTGCTGCTCTCTGAAAGCATTTCAAGCTCGACACACAGAAGCTGTTTCTCCGCGAGCAGCTGTGGGATATTTGGCTGAAGGTTTTGACAGCACAGATGAATTGAGGATGTGGCATCTGCAGTTCTGACCTGGAATTTGAACCCTTTAGTGCCTCTCTCCCTCCCCCCAGTCAGAGAGGAGGAGGTGGAAGATCTGGGAATCTTCTGATTGCCATCGATTTGATTTTGCTGAGCACTGGCCTTGTGTCAGGTCTGTGTGTTCCTTGAGAGATTATTTCAATCTGAAAAAAAAAAACAAAAACCCTGTAAGTATCTTGAGAGCTGGAAATCAGATGCTCTGATCTGACATTTCTCCAGCATTTAGCCATCACATCTACAACCAGCACCTCATTTAAAAAAACCAAACAAACATGAAGCACAAGGAGAACCATGAGATAATGTTGCTGATTTTGAGCCCTGACTTACATGTTTTTCCTTTGTGATATTTTAGGAGGAAAAAGGGAATTGGATCATATTCTCTTTTTTATTTTCCCCACATCTGTGAGGATTAGACAGAGGGGAAAATAAAATCAATTGAGATTTCCAGGTGGTAACATGGCTGAAAGAAAACACAAATACATAGAAATTCAWGCTGATTAGTACTGGCACATATGTGACTCTGTAGAGCTAACCAGGACCAGGGTATAGAGATGAGTACTGCACATAATTGAAGCCCTGATTAATTAAAAGCAATTTCTTGGCACAGAMAATGATGGAGCATCCTTGGGTGGATCTGCACATGTCCCAGTGGATGTGTGCACCAGGCCCTGCTGCCTGTGCTGGGGTGAGGCTTTGTGTGGGGAGAAAAGTGGTTTTGCCAAGAAAGCCAAGCCCAGAGGAGCAGCAGCCACCCCTCCACTGCAGCTTCAGGTGTGCTGCTGCACCCAGCACACACAGGCCCCGTGCTTCTCCAGGGGCTCCATGCAGGAACAGCTGCTGGAGGAAGTGTGGGATCAGGAAGGGAAGCCTGTGCACACACAGGAGTGTCCTTTTCATGCAGGATCATAAGCAAAACCCTGAAAGAGTAGTGATGGATCCAGCAGCCCTGGGGAGGGCCCACACTGCTGGAGCCACCAGCTCCATGGAACACTTTCCTGGAGTCCAGTAGTGGTTTTCTAGAGGTAAAAATTGATCAAATTTCCTGTCCTCCCTCCCTGCCAAGGGCTTTTTTGTGTCCAAAATCTCCGGCGGAAACTCCATGATTGGAGCAGTTTGGTCCCATGCCATGAGAAGGGACTGCTCCACACACCTGAGGAAGTGCAAAAAGGAGAAAGAAAAGAAGGTAGAATCCTCTGTGCTGCACTTATCAAAGCCAGCTGCCTCCTGTGCTGACTTGAGGACGTGACAGATGTCTGAAGCCTTTACAGGTGCAGGGCCTGCATTTCATCAGTCTTTTTTCCATGGGTGACCTGGAGTGTGGATTATTAGCATCTCAGATTTCTTTGGCCAAGGTTCTTTSTTGTGTACACATCCGGATTAAACCTAAGCAATATTTCTGATCCACACAGGCTTCTGACTCGGTTCTGCATCTTTGGTGTTTACAAAATGATCAGAGTTTGAACTCTCCCTGTTCTGTTTCTTAAATGTCAGCAGAAACTTTTTTTTTTTTTTTAAATAAAACAATGAAGCCTTCCCCTGCAATGTTTGTAACCAAGAAACTGTGGCATCACAAGAGCATGAGGAAATACTGGCTGATTAAAACCAGGGTAAGAAATGACAGAGAAAGTGTTTGTCTTTTTTTTTTTTTTTTCCCTCATTTCAGAATTCACAATRAAGTGGCTGGTAAAATGGCACCAGCTGGTTCAGCCCCACTTGGGCTGAATATGAGGTTTAATGTGCTGAAACTACCTCCACTGGCAAACTTCAGTGTGATAATTTAATTTCTCATGTAAAGCACATCTCTCAGCATGACTTTTTTTTCTATTTCCCTCTGTTTTGAAAAAGTAAAGTAGTTTTGGGCCATTGTTGGCTTTCTTTGCCTTGTTTTTTGTCTTTTTCCTGCTTCTCATTAATATACAAGTGGTATTAAATAGTAATGATGCCATTACTGACCTCTGCTGTGCCTTCTTGTTTGCTCATTTGTGCATCAAGGAGCAGATGTTCTCTGTCTTTGTTTTCTGTTGCCAAATGGGGACTTTGCCCCTTTAACCTTTGATAAGGTGCTTTAATAGTCTCTGACGTGAGATTTTATCAAAAGCCAAGTAAATCATACCTGCCTAGCAGCTTCTTGTAAACATCATGGTTTACAGCAGTTTCCTCTGTAGTTTTTGCAGGCTGTATTTATCCCCTGCATCCATCCTCCCTGGAGGGAGCACCCATGGGCAGGGGTCCTGGGGTTCTGCTCCTGGATGATGCTCCGGCACCAGTCCCTTGCCAGCCTCACCACGTAGCAGTCAAACAGGGTGATGTTTCCTATGAGTGATCARTGGGGTCTGACTAGACTCACTTGGACCCCATTTCCCATCAGCTGCAGATGTGAGAGGGGAAGGGTGGTGTGTGCACAGCTGCTGCTGAGGTCTTGGTGCTTGCTCCTTGCTGTGTGCCCAGTGAGGAGCCCTGGCTGCTTTTGCACCAGCACTYAAACACCACTCTGCTATAAACCTGCTCTAACCCTTCCTATGAAAAGGCACCTTCATGTCATCTGTCTCTTCCTCATCCCTTTTGCAGCGTTTCAGACTTTGCTCCTGTACTTGGCCATCCCAAAAGCCCCAAAAGGAACTCCACTTCCCAGTTTGTATCAGTTTCTGCTTGCACGGGCACCTACATGGCTGTACAAGCAGCCTCCAGCCCTGGGCTGAGGTGTGAGGGCTCTCCCTAGGGCAGGCAGGCTGAGCTGTACCACAGATGGAAGCATGCCTGGCTCTGGGAAGCCTTGTGGGCAGTTTGGGAAGGTGGCATTTTGTGTCTGAGATGTTCCTCTGTGCTCTCCCACAGCCTCTTGCAGCATTAGGGGTGGCTTCTGCTGAACCCCTCTTGGATTAAAACAGGTCTCAAAAACCTACCCACCCTGCCTTTGCCCTCCTGGCCTGTTCATCCTTGCTGTGTCACACCTGGGCAACATTTCATTGACCCCCCCCTTTGTTCTGCCAGCCTGGGGCAGCAGGCACAGCACAGCTGCTCTTTGTTACTGGCCACCACAAGGAAAATAAAACAATCACATGGGGCTTGGTGATGCAGCAGCCTCTGCCACACTCTTGCCAGTGCCACTGCCTCTGTGGGAGCCACCTCCTTCCTCCTCCAGACATGGAAGTTCACCTCTGCACGGGGGACAAGCCTCGTGCCTTGCATTGCCCACGAGAATGCTCCTTGTGTCCTTTTCCCTTTGCAGGGCTTGGTGTCCCTAAGCCACATCCCACCACACTGAGCCTGGGCATTCCCAAACCTTTGCCACTTTGCCTTGGGCAGAGCTGCAATGTGGATGGGCAGGGGCACAACCCCACCATGGCCTTTGGTCCCAAGCACAGCCTGTGTTTTTCTGTACCAAGGTTTTTCCCAAGGCTGGAGCCTGTAAACAATCCAGGAGTGTCTCCTCCTGCCCAGCTCTGCACCCTGCTGCCTCTCTTGGTTTCAGACGGAGCTGTGTGATTCTGCCAGCCAGACCTGCAGCCCCCCAGTACAGGCTCCCTTGGGATGAGCCTCAAACACTGACTTCCCAAATTACTGTCTGGAGCAATGGGTGCAGCCAAGCTGAGCCAGCAATCTTATTCCAGCTGCTGGCACTCACTGAAACATCTGCCTTGCCTCTGCTGTGCTTGTTGATGGAGCTGTGAGCAGCTCCCAGCATGTCATTTGGGAATATAAATTGAGTTCCTCCGAGCTGGAACCACCTGCTTCAGATAATTTCTCTGGCAAGGAGTCTTCTGTCTTATTCTCCATCCAGGATTTTCCTGCTTTCCACTGCTGCCAGCCCTGTGCAGTAGCTGGGGGGGTTGGTACTGATGGGTGGGAATTTAGGTGGATCCACAGGGGAAATGTCCTGCTGCCAAAGCACAGCAGAGTGCAAATGTGCTGCTTAAACCATAGAACTTYAGAGTCACAGACTGGTTTGAGTTGGAAGGGACCTTTAAATCTAGTCCAAACCCCCTGCCATGGACAGGGMCAGCTTTTGATATATTKGGTTGYTCAAGGCCAACTTGGCCTTGRACACTTGCAAGGATGGGGCATCCACAGCTTTTTGAGATGCCAGGCACTTGTTGATGCTGAACTAAGGCTGGTTGGATGCACAAGCAGGGAAACAAAGAGCTCCCCAGGAAAACAGGTGGCTGTTGCAAGGAGCAGAATGACCTCAGCAAACCTGCTGGCTCTGCCTGCTGGAAACCAGGGGCATGGGAKTGAAGGATGCTGCTGCTCCCAGATTGCCTTTTTCCTCCCTAAGGTGACATGCAGCCAGCCCTCCAAGTCTGTCCCTGCCCCTTCTTCTTCTGCCCCAGCAGTRCCCATTAGATGAGTATGTAATTAGGATCCCCTAAAGGTACCTGAATTGTTGAAACAGAGCTGAATCCCCCCTGGAATTGTGCCAGCCAGGCACTCAAAACTTGAGCAAATGAGGAAAAGTGATTTAGATGGGAAACAGGTGTAACATCAGCAAAGTGCTCTCAGAGCTGCAGGTGAGGTGCCCTGGAAGAGACCAGGTGTGCCCAATGCCACCTCTCATCTCCTCAGGGATAACCACTGTACACTGGTGTGCTTTCCCCGTTGGAAAAGCAAAAATAAACCAAACCCAAGCCCCTAAACAGGGGCCTGGATGGTTTGAGCTCCTTGAGGGGTTGGATGTGAGTTTGTTGCCATAACAGTCTCACAGCAGAGGAGGCACTGGAACATCTCTCCTGCTCCCAGTSCTGTTAGCAGAGGGAATGAGGAATGCTGAGCCCACAGGCAGTGGCTCCAAAAAACTCCTGGAAAGCCCCTGATTTACATGCACCAAGAGATGCAAAGGCTGTTTCAGTGGAGTGATGGATCCTTGGAGCYGCCAGGAGATGATACCCCTCTGGTGGGACGGGCTGGGATGTGGGGGTGGATGGAGGAGGGTGTCAGGGCTCCCCATGTCTCTGTACCCCCAAATGCAGCCCTGCACTCAGCAGATGCACCTGGCAGTAGTGGGAAGTGCTGTAATGTGGTGCTCCACATTGTCCTGAAGGGCTTTTTTTCCAGCATATCAAAGTAAGAACCATAAAAATCACACAGGGAGAGAAACGAACACACATTAAGTCTTCCCATTTCTCCATTTCTTTCCCATTCCCTGCATCCCACTGCTCCTCCTCCCCTCCCCGCAGCCAGATTCGAGTGTGTTTTCCCAGGATTTGTGCCCRGCGTTGGCATTAAGTAAACTCTCCACAGCAGCATCTGCCTTTGCAGGGGGCAGCGGGATAAGGAAAGGGACAAATTCTCGGAGCAGCCTGGGGGTCCCTGGGCAGAGACATCCCTCCAGGTGAGGTGTTTCCCTGTGCCAAAGGGAAGGCAAAGCGGCTGATGGGCAGCGCCTGGGGGAAGCAAAGACCAGCAGACAACCCCCGTGCCGCCTGCTTTGATTTCCAGAAAGGCAATTAACACTCGCCCGATGCAACTCCATTCCAGAGAGCCGAGCAGCAGGAAATAGCTGCTCTTCCCAAATGCAAAGCATTGCCCTAAAGCCCTGTCTGCTCCCAGCTTGAGTGATCCCTGTGGAGCCTAAGGAGTCACAGCAGAACCAAGTCTGAACGTTGGTTTTAACTCAGGTTTTGATTTAATCYAAGCTGCAGACCTACATCTCACTATGACCAATATCCTTAGCACTATCCATACATCTAGAGTGTGACCCATGGGTCAGGGAATAAATGTGTGCTCCAAAAAATGGAGTTTCTACACTTCAGGGTTGGTTTGATCAGGGTGGCTCTGCAAAAGCTGAGGAGTGAAGGCAGGATGGGTGGATTGCAGCAGAGGGACACAGGGAGCTGGGGCTGGTCTGCTGGTGCCACTGAAACTGCCACCAATCATCAGCTTCATGTGCACCTCCTGACACTGAGCAGGTAACACTGGAGCCAAAGCAGTGAGCCCTTCCCATTCCTACCAGTTTGGACAAAATCTATAGGCACTGGAATTTCTCTTGTTCACAGAATCACAGAATGGTTTGGGTTGGGAGGTACCTTTAGAAGTCACCTGGTCCAGACCTCCTGCCATGAACAGGGACATCTTCAGCTAAATCAGGTTGTTCAGAGCCCCAGCAAACATGACTGAATGTTTCCAGGGATGGGGCATGTACCACCTCTCTGGGCCACATCTTTAAGTGTTTCATCACTTCCACTGTAAAAAATATCTCCCTTCTATTGAGTCTGCCATCCCCAAGGTGATCTTTGTGGTCACCATGGTCCTGCAGTGCTGGTGGTGCCATCTTACATTGCATCCTCAGCATCCTGCCTGGGTGGGGACTATTGGCGTGACTGGGATGGGCAGGGTTTGCTCCAAGGGAATTCCCACTCCCAGGAGGTGCCTGCAGTGCTCACAAGAGTCCAAATACCTTGCTGAGTGAGTCGACAGCTCCTAGAAGCAAATACTGTGTGCAGTTCTGGGAACCACAATATGAGGAAGATGTTAASCTATTAGAGAGTGTGCAAAGGAGGGACAGAGTAAGGGTCTGGAGGGGGAAGCTGTAGGTGAGGGGCTGAGGTCACTTGGTTTGTCCAGCCTGGAGAAAGTTGAGACTGAGGGGAGACCTCATTGTGCTCTTCAACATCCTCATGAGGGGAAGAGGAGGGGCAGGCATTGAACTCTCCTCTGTGGTGACCAGTGACAGCCCCAAGAAAAAGGCCTGAAGTTGTGTAAGGGGAGGTTAAATTGGATAATAGAAAAAGGTTTTTTACTCAAAGGGTGGTTGGGCACTGGACCAGGCTCTCCAGGGCAGTGGTCACAGCACCAAGCCTGGCAGAGTTCAAGGAGTGTTTGGACAATGCTCAGGCACAGGGTGTGACTCTTGGGGTGTCCTGTGCAGGGCCAGGAGCTGGACTTGATAATCCTTGTGTGTCCCTTCCAAATCAGCATATTCTGTGATAATATTTTAGAGGTGATCTTGAASAGGGGGCAATATTCCAGTGAATTATAGACCAAGGAGGCACAGCTCGGCTTAGAAAATTGCTTTTAAGTCCAGCCATTTAAGATCTCAGCATTAGTTTTGCTTCTAAAACTTCCCGAGTGYGAGCAAGAATCACCTCGCCCACCCACACTCACTAAATATTTAGTCATTTTTAACAAGTTAAACAAAGCCCTTTGATTGGATTTATGCTAATGGCTCCTCCGTAGGCATTTCTGATTCATTTACATTTCATTTTAAAATTGCCTGTGTACACCGCCGATTCCCACCGACACCATTAGCGGATAAAAGGAACAAGTAACGGGTCACAGGCGCCACAAGATGGCAATAGTTGAAGAGCAATTTGTTTCTGGAGGGAGAGATGCGGGGTTCGGCAGCGAACCCTCTCACGGAGGGCACCGCTGCCGTGCATTAACCTCGGCACTGGCAGAGGCTCCGCGGCCGGGCAAAGCAAAGCGGTTCGTGCGTGGGGGTGGGTGGGTTCTTCCCTCGCCTCGGAGGGGGACGGAGAACACGGGAGAGCCGCTCAAGGTCGGCCCAGCAGCGTTCTGTCACGGTTTCAAGGGGCAAAACTTGCAGCGTGAAGCAGAGGGGGTTTGCACGCCTGGACACGGAGCCTCTGAGCCCCCTCTCTGTGTGCCGGGGTTGTGCTGGGTCAGAGCTTCTCGGGGTCTTGCTGTGCCAGCAAGATCCTGTGTGCATCCTGATCTGCCAGGTCAGGAGAAGAAGTCTCAGCCCCACAGCATCCCTGGATCCAGCACGGAGGGGTTTCAATGGATGGGAGTGTCTCTGACTCCATGACAGGGATAAAATSTGGGTGAGACAGGCTGCCACCTGATTTACTGTTCAAATGGTGATAGATCCTGTATGACCCACGAGCCACAGCAATGGGGGTTCAGGGTTTCTATGAGCCTTTTTATATGGTCATTCCCCATCACTTTGGCCTCTAGATGTTTGATGGAGGGGCTGTTTTGGTGGATAAGGAACTGGCTGGATGGTCATGTCCAAAGAGTTCGGACAAACATTTCATGTAAAACCAGGAAGGAGTGGTGTTCCTTAAGGGCTTGTACCAAAACTATTTAATATTGTCATCAGCAACTCAGGCAGTGGCTTCTGGAGCACCCTCAGCAGGTTTGCAGATGGCACCAGGCTGAGTGGTGCCTCTGATGTGCTGCAGGGARGGGATGCCATCCAGAGGGACTTGCACAGGCCTGAGGAGTGGGTCCCTGTGAACCTCACGAGGTTCAGCTGCAAGGTCTGGCATCTGGGTCAGGGCAATCCCCAGGGTCACCATCCCACTGGGATGAGGCAGGAATCTCCACTGCTCCAAGGCCTCCCCAAAGGGACTTTAAATGAGAGATGGGGAATGATGCATCATGCTCAGTGAAAKGCAGCAAAGGAGCAACATGGGAGATCATTTGTAACGAATGTTAAACTTAAAATCTGTTAATGCACTGGGGTTTGGCACTCTGTCCAGGTGATGAAGCTGGGAACATGATGCCTGATGAGCAGAGGAGGTGGAGGTCTTGGAGCAGCACTSCATCTCTGTGGGATGCAGCACATCCACTGCCACTCCTTGGGAGCTGGCAGCAGCACCTGGGTGTGCAGGGCAGCCACGGGCTGCTCAGGAGCCTCTGTCTGTATTTTAGCTCTGGAGTAGGGAGCGGAGGCAGCAGGACCTCCAAGCAGGATGGGATTACATGGTGTCAGATCACATGTGGTACCCTGGACCAGAGGGACAGAGAGGACAAATCCACAGTGAGTCATTGGGTGTCTCTGATGCTGTTCTGTTCTCCAGCCAGACCTGGTGSTTGGGCAGATTTTATGCAGGCAAAGTTTACTTCTAATCCTGGGGCAAACCCCATTCCCTGCAGGGTGTCCAGCTCAGTCCTGGCTCTCCTGACAGCATCAGGGCAGCACATGCAGGGCAGATGGAGRTGCAGGAAGAGGATACCCCACTGGTGCTGCCAGCATCAGGCCAGGGAGGTGGAGGTCTGTCAATTTTGAGGAGCCACCATCAGGAAAAAAGTCAAGAAAACAAAGGGTGGATGATGTCACCATTCTCACCAGCCAGAAAGTGAGGCAGAGCCCACCACAGATGTGTCAGGAGGCAGGGATGTGGCAGCAGGGAGAGCTGGGCACTGTGGAGGAACTCAGGAAAAGGGAAATCAGGAGGGAGCAGAGGTCTAGCTAAGAGCAGAGCAGTTTACACACATCCCCTGTGCCGTGATGAATGGAGACACGAGATACAGTCGGTGAATCCCGAAATCTCTTGGGATTAAATGATTACATTAATCTTTGCTTTCTCTAAGCTGTGGTAATGGCAGTAGCCACATGCTGGTTCCAGTCCAGATCCATCCCTGCTAACTGCCTGGGGACTCACTGGGGAGCTGGCAGGGCTCACACTGTCCTGACATGCAAATGTTCCCCTCATCCTTCTCTGGCTGACACCCCTTTCACCTGATGTCTGCAGGGCAGTGCTGGGCGTGGGGCAAAAGCAGAGCAGGGATCCTGTGGTGTGGGAGCATTGCTGCCAGTGAGGGTTTTTAAAGTCTCCTGGACTGATTTCCTTTGCTGGAGTGCGCATGCAATCCATATGATTTGCTGAACCATCCTGGGGCAGGAAAGGTCCTGCAGGCCCCCTGAGGGTCAGTGGCTGGCAGAACCATCCACTGGGGGTGGGTTGGTCTTTTCCATCCACCCCAACTTGTCCAAGGATCACCTGAAAATGACATTTCCCCTGGGTGTGCTGGTGATGGATACAGCCAGGGGACATCTCTGCCCATGGTGATGGTTGCCACCCCAAGTGGGCCCTGCGGCCAGGCAGGAGCCATGGGCCACCATGGTACTGTCACCCCTGTGGCTCTTGCTGGGCACAGGTGGATGAAGCTCTTCACCCCATGCTTGTTGGTAGCTTCATGGGCAACTGTGAACACTTTAATACGAAGTTATGTTGGATTCCTGCACACCTCTGAGGATCTGGGTGGAGGAAGGAGCCAGTGCTGAAACACAAGGGGTATGTCCCTCCCATTTCCAAATTGCCCCACTATTAGCTGTTTTCTGCCCTTGCTATCAGCTGGGTGTATAACAACACATGCGTGGAGGGTGGAGAAAAAGCTGATGGAATTATTTCAGGTTTTTTGAGACCCAGAACTGATGTTTACACACCGGAGCTAAATTATTTATACACATAATGTTATAGGTTTCACATCGGTGCCTTTTATTAGCAGTCGGCGGATGAGAAATCGTTCCTGACCTACTTGTACAAACCCCCCTCGTGCCTCTCTGTGATGACAGAGTGCCAGGAAGGAGTGAAGGTGCTCACCCCAGCCCAGCTCTGGGGATGCTCAAGCASTGGGAGAGCCAGTGGAGGGAGAAGAGACATCTCAGCACCTCCTACAAGGCATTTTGCTGCTTTCGATTTGGGGGAGAACTTTGCACATGCAATGGGGTTATTTTTGAAAAGTCTTGCAAAATGCTGGCCACATCTGTTTTTCTAGGAGGATGTGGTCCCATGGGTTTTTCCCGGGGACCATCCCTTCCCCAGCAAAGGAGAAATGTGCTTCCCAGCAAGGCTTGAGCAGAGGGCAGGCTTTTTGGGGAGAAGGTTTCTCTAGAGGAGGGGTGGCTGCATCAGGACCACCCATCCCCAAACCACTCTGATGTGACAGAGTGTGTTTCCCCCGAAAGACTCAGCCAGCCGTTTCTAAACCAACATGTCACAGGCACTTGAGATGACTTTCTTCTTGTCTCACAATTAATGCATTTTTTATAAAGCCCAGGCTCCAGTTTCCTTTCATGTTACCAGGATATCCTTTTTCCTCTTCAGCTTCAGAAGGATTTTTTTTCACCCAAAGTATTAATCTCCAGTGTCCTGTACACAGGACAGAGGGATGCACTGGCTGACTGGGCCAGCAAGGAAGCAGGAGMATGGCTGGAGCTCAGCTGTGGGTGCTGCCAGTGTCACTTGCTCCATCCCAAAGCTGTTTCAAGAGGTGAACCTGCAGCCTGGCAGCAGCACATGCTGGTGGCTCTGCAGCACAGATGAGATTTAGATCACAGCACACAGGAACACTTCTTGCTCATAATTGTACCTTGAACACAATTTGAGGTGCTCCACTTAAATGTTGCAAGCAACAGTGCATTAAGCTGGTCCCTGTTTTGAAAAACACGAGCCAGACAAAGCCATGCTTTAACATCCTGGCCTGTATGACCAATGCTGTGACCAGCAGGACCAAGACAGTGATTGTCCCCCTGAACCTGGCACTGCTAAGGCC
>CADDXX010000638.1:147836-260867 GCA_902810485.1 Alauda arvensis
TAAACTAAAAGAGGGTTAGATTTACATTACATATTAAGAAAAACAATTTTACATTGAGGTTGGTGAGGCTCTGTAACAGGTTGCCCAGAGAAGCTGTGGATGCCCCATCCCTGGAAGAGTTTAAAAGCAGTTTGGATGGGGCTTGGCCAACCCCATCTTGTGCAAGATGYTCCTGCCCATGGCAGGGCTTGGAGCTTGAAATGTCCCTTTTAACCTAAACCACTCTGTGATCTGTGACCAAGATGCTTTCAGCACCCCCCCAGAGGAGAGGCCTGCACTGGCTCGTGTCAGGATGCACGGATGCAGGAAACATCAGGTTTCAGCTGATCTGGGCAGCCACTGAAATGTGAAGGAACCTCTTGTTGGGACTTCTTGTGTCTCCATGGTGCTCCTTGTACAGAGCCCAAAAGGTGTGGAGAGCTGCTGCTTCACTTCACTTCACTGGCTCCTTGGAATTGATGGAAGATTACCAGGAACATGTTTYCACAGGAAGTATTTTCTAAGGCTAAACATTTGATGAGGGTGTGATAATGAATTACCAAGCATATATCTTTGCAGCTACTCCAGCCTAYGAGTACTGGTTTGTCCTTCCTGTGTGTTGTTTCCATAGAAGCAGAGCTTAACCTTTTAAGTGCAGATTATAAAGGCACCTAATTCAATTAAAATTAGACTTCAAGCATATCAGTACTTAATGCTCAAGAGTTATTACGTGATTGGATATAGATGTTGTTGTGATTGGAAAGGCAAGTGTGGTTTCTGGCTGAGACAGCTGGAAAAATAGTACAGTGTGGTAACTTTCAGGGTTTTCCTATGTGCAGTCCACTGGTGGCAAAGTAATTCCTCTAAAATACCAGGAATCCAGCACAGAACACAGGAGCACACAATGCAATTAAAGTTATTTATTGTAGGTTTTCTGTTCTGAACTGACAAAGAGGATTTCCCAGAGATTGGTAACACGACACAATGTTATACACCATTTCACAACTAGTCCCTTGTCGCTTTATTAAGAACATAGTAATTTAAAAATATCTAAATATTTACATATTAATAAAACATATATACAGAAGATTGAGACATTTTTACCTAAATATGGAATGATTTTTTTTTCTCTCTAATAAACCCTATAAAAAGATTTCTGAAGAAAGTCTGAACAGTAGTCACAGTAAGTAAACACAAATGCAATCTTCCAAATTTACAAAACGCTGATTTCATTGCTGAAGGGTTACAACACAACGGACCGGTGTCCCCTGCCCAATGCAGGCAACTCCAAGCCATGAAGGAAGGAAAGACTCAAAATTTAAGGTTTGCAGTGCACATTCAATCTATTCCACAGTTTCAGAGAGAACATGGTCATTCCTAAAAGTCCATGGAAGGTGGGTGGGGAACAGCTGGGAGCCTGATTTCTCAGGAGCCAAGAGAACAAACTGTTCACRTTGGCTTCAGTGTTATTTGTGGGTATGCTGTGACACCTGAGAAACAGGCTTTAGGATTGTTAAAAAAAGAGGCTGAATATTTTGAAAACCATCCCACTCTGTAATAGCACTTCTGTTGAGACACTCAAAGGCCAAAGTTTCCAAAAAAAAAATTTAAAAAAAAAGTACCTAAGATAAGATACACACTGAGAAAGGAAACACAATGGCAAAGGCTCTAGCAAGCTCTCCCTCGAATTGCAGGAAATGTGCCCAAACTGCCTGGTGATCAATAGGTGTTGCAGGTAAGACCTTCCAGATTTCTTTGCAACATTTTTAAAGTGAATTTAGTGCTGATGAAAGGTGCAGAAATGAAGGTTTGCAGGGAGGGCTGCACAGAGTTTTACCCTAGCCCTGACCTGAAAGGACCAACCCTTTCAGTGTCTAAGGGGGTAGTGCAATTTCTTCATCAATTCGCTTGTCTTAACTGCTGAGATATCAATACAGTGCCAGCTGAAAGGTGACTTGGGTTTTTTAAATAGGTGAGTATTGTTGCCAAGGACAGTGGCTGAAAAATCACAGTGAGCAGACCCTCTTGTKGAAAACAGAAAATTAATACATTGTGAGATTGAGGTGGTAGAGCAAGCTGGGGGCAACAGTGAGGGGAAAATGACCACCTCCAGCAATCTGCACYACAAAAGATGCTCAAGAGCCATCCCACTAGGACCACGGAGGGGAAATTGCTTGAGGAATAGCTTCTCCTTGCTATAACTAGGAACCTGGGCACTGCTGGGAGAAATCCTGTTTTAATTCCTCCTGAACTCAGTAAGGACTTTTAAATCAGAGCTCTGTGCAACTGGCCRTTGGTACTGCAGCAGCCAGGAGAGGAAAAGTGGGTCTGCAGAAGCAAAGAGCTTCACCAAGTCAGATGCCCATTAAGACCCCAGGGTTCACAGTGGAGAGAGGCCACCCTGGTCCCTGGGGACAAGAAGAGTCACAACTTCTGCATGGTTTAAGATGAAACACTGCTGGCAAGCATACAAACATGTGGARAAATACAATCATGGAGGAGGAACACAGGTAAGAGAATGACCTCAGAGTGGATACCCCRCTAATTCAGTAATGCTCTGGATGCAGAGGGGAATCATCTTTGATTAAGATGAAGAACAGTGAAGTGATCTGGAGGTTTCATTACTTGAGGTTACATGGAAAATGCATGGAATAAACACAGACTTGTAAGGAAAACTGTATGGATGCCCATGTCTTGTGGTACACTGAAGTTCTTGTGTTGAGCTTGCAGGAACATTACTCAAAGGAGAGGATGTTTCTATCTGCTAAGAACACTGATGCAGGATGTGAAATTCAAACTGAAAAATCTGGGGTTGCATCTATCAGATGGTCTGTTGTGGTGTCGAAAAGGTTACCTGAAGGGARAAAGAGTTTGAAGGAATCAGTTAAAAAACTTTAAGAATKTAAGATATCAGTAATTTGCAATAAAAAAAAATAGTATTTTAGAATTATAGAAATTAYGTATTTGAGGTTTAACTTTAATTAATGATGGGGCTGAACTGCTGGTGTGCACACAGGCAGCSCTGCTGAATTCCATTTAGAGTAAAGCTCACTTGGCTAAAGAAAAGCAAATGAAATAGATTTTTTTGAATACAAAATTTGCCAGCCAAGTTTTTCACACAACATACAGTGCAGCCCATTTCAGATGTAAAGCGCCCCATTAGTCTGCAGCACAAACTGCACTGCCACGCTCACCCCTTTGAAGTTCCTGTTCTGAAGAAGTGAAAAAAGCACCCCATGAATTTTAAACCTTGAGTACATACTTTGGGATCTTATTTGGTAAAAACCCCCACCATTCCACAGCAGTCTAAATGCATATAGGAGAAAAAAAAAAAATATATACACACCCCTATAAAAGGTGCACTGTATGATTATATCCCATCTTTTTTAAAGCACTTTAAGAATGTGCTTTTGCTAAACAGAACAATGAAAAGATGGACAGAAGAATTACAACGAGAGCGCTAAGAACACAGGGCAGAGAGAAGACAGACATCAATCAGCCTGAGAGGCAAATACACCCCAATGAAAAGGGAAGACTCATACAATCATGCATTGAAAGGATAAAGATTTATATTACAATAAAGGATTTATATTTAAGGTTTCAGAAAAGGTTTTTATTTTTTTTTCTCCCAAGTTTCATTTTCTTGATATTGTATTCCAAGAGAAAAGGAGACAACCTATATAGAATTGGATTGTTGCTGTTTTCTTATCATCYGTTTCTTTACCAAGAGATTGCTCTCATCTTTTCACAATGCTCTATCACCCCTAGACCTGAGGATTGGGATGTTAGTGTTTCAGCTTCCGTTAGGGATATCAAAATTCTTTCTCATCTTGGAATTAACCCCAGTGTGGAGAAACTACATCAGCTCTGAGTGTGGCTGTGGTCCAAAGCAGGAGTAAGGAGTGCTACCTCATGGTCCCATACCTGCCTGCATCTTTCTAATCCAATTTACAAGATGAGGATTCAAGAAAAGGGTGTTGCAGCTGGCTTACATTTGTTCTCACATGCAGAATTTATGGGTTATGCCTTCCTTTAGTTTTTCTTTTAAACCACAAAATCCCAACRCTTTGTGTAAATTGTACACTGAATTAAGATGAGCCTTTTCACAATACCAACTTACACAGAAAGACTCTAAAARCTGCCACATCCTCATCCTGATAAAGATCTATCTCACACCCTCCAGGTATTCTGTGTCACCGAGAAACTAATCAGCCTTTCCACTGTGCCCATGATAATTACCCCCGGAGCTGTCTGATCTGTCTCAGCTCAGGTCTGGACACAGCCTGCAGCCTTGGGTAGTGCAAAAGTTGGAACTCTCCAAGACCTGAGCTTTGATAACATTTGTTAGGGACAATTCTAGTATTTTCTTGAGATTTATCTGTCAATGAACCAAAGTTACCAGCAAGTTTAACTGCCACAGTTCTTCCAATTTACYTTAAACACCCTTCAATGAACAGCATTTAAAGCCAAGGCCCTCTGAGTGTAGAAGGTGATTTTAACACAGGAACATAATTTCCCAATATAATTGGGAAAAATGTCTTCCTTAGCTTTATGAGGATGTACCAGCTTCATTTTTTTTACCAGGCTTTTGAGTTCCAAAAGAGGTTTTCTGAAAACAAAGCACCCCCTGCTCTCCTCAAATCCCAGGACTTTGTTTGTTTGCGGGCACAGAGAGAGAGATGGTTCAGACCTGGCTGTGGGCACTGGCACCAATTAACTGCACTTGGAGCCTGGTCCTGCTGGCACCAAAGGAGAGACACCTCCAAACACAACTGCAGCTGACCTGGCCTTCCCTCTGGAAGCAGCTCTCTTTCCACAAATGATGGATGGAGAGAGTTGAGAGCAATCACACCTCTGACTGAGGTGTCCCARATGCAGTGTCAGCCAGAGGCTATAATCCAAAACTGCACAGACTGAGACGTTTCAACATTGCTAGTCCTCATAAGCCCACATCTCATTCATAATGTCACTGGTGTCACAGGCAGGACTGACAGAGCTGGAAAGGCAGATTAAAGACATCTGAGTTTTCCCTTGGTTTTTGGCACCAACACTTATCACTGATTCAAGTAATTCTCCCTGGGTGCTTTTGCTTCGCCATTTATTCAGTTATTGAAGATCAAGAGAGCAACTGTTCATGGATAGCTCCTGTACCACATCTTTTCTCCCCATCCAGACTTCTGCAAGATCCCCTCAAGCAACCCAATACACTCTGGTTTTATTATACCAAAGCACCAGGTTAAGCACTGATCACAGAATTACAGGATCATTTAGGCTGGAAAAGATACTTAAGATCCCGCACTGTTAAATCCACCAACAACCATATCCCCCAAGTGCCACATCTATACATGTTTTAAATACCTCCCAGGATGGTGACTCCATCACTTCCCTGGACAGCCTGTCCCAATGCTTGAAAACCCTTCTGGAAAAGAAATTTTTCCTAATACCWGAGGCCACCATTTATCTGATATTAACTGTCATCTGCAAGCAAGGCCCATCGCATGAGGCACTGTACAAACACACAGTCACAGAGACTTTTCCCCAAAGATTTTTCAAGCTAAACAGAGAAGACAGCTGAATAAATTGCATGCAGACTCTCTTTAAAGAACCTGTCAAACACCCCTTTGTAAAACCAGCTGTACTAAAACAGGGAAAGACCCCCCTAAAAATCATATTCCACCTCTTTTGCTTCACTCCTTGATAGAAAGCATCTATATTTTGGCTCTGTCTCATAATTACTGTCATTATACTGTCTATGTATCACTTTAAATAATCTGCTTCCAACAACAGTATGCTATTACACAGATATGTCCTATAAAGAGGAACTGGCACACATATAATAATGGGTGTGAATCAAATCCTTGGCTCACAGCCTGCGAACATCACCTCCCCCCCAGTGCAAACTGCAGTGTGGTTTATTTAGGCATCCCTCCACAGGTAGTGTGGAGCAGTACACATCACACACAAGCATTTCAGCTCAAAAGCTGCATGCATGGATGCTCAAAGGTGTACAAGCAAGCAGACCTCAAGGGTGATCTGCAGTGGAGYGGAAAGGGAGTCGCCTTCTCTACCACAACCACCTCAGCACGTTCATTTCCATCCCTCATGTACAACCCAAGGAGCAGCTACAGAAACTGCTCCAGGAAACATAGAGCTAACTGTTAATTCTGCTCCTTAATGTGATTACCAGAGCAGTGAAAAGATAACACTACMCTGCATTAACAACCTTTATTAGGGTCCTCTCGCAGCGGAATTGCTTCCCTCCCTGATAAAAGAAACCAACAGGATGTCGCTTGGAAGRGACCTTTCAATGCAGAGCTTCCTGCATCTTTCATCACAGCCAGACCCTGAAATCTCATTCAGCCTCTGGCCAGGAAAGCAGGATGGCAGCTCCCAGGCAGCTCGTGCTCCCAGCCCCCCCTGGGCCCATGCCAGGACCAGACTATAGCTGCTTGTCCTCCTGACTGCTGCACCGGTCCTGTCCCTTAGTAACTGCACGTGCTCCGACAGYGCTGCACGGCTGGCAGCTGCTGCTCCAGCACACAGCAGCAGTGTGTGACAGCTCCTTCTCCAGCCTCATGCAAGAGAGATTAGGGAGTCCTGGCACAGGACACAGATGCTGTGATGGTCACCAGGAGTCTCCCGTGCTCCCCAGAGCTGTCAGGTACCGTGTGATGTGCTCAGAAACCCAGCCCTGTGCTGCTCTTCCAGCAATGGCACTGCTGAGCTCCAAGCTCCCTTTGTTGTTAAATGAAGTAACACAAAACTGCACTAGAATCAATGATGYTGTTTGTCTGCCCGAGATCCTCTCTCCTTTGGGGATAAGAAGCAGCATCTCAGTGACATTACACAGGGAAATGACCAGGTCCCYAGACTCAGGCCCCACTGGATTTTCAGAGGATGGCAGCTCAGCTCCTGCCATCATGGCACCTACTGATGGACCAATTCTGAATGTGAGGGTGCTTCAAATTTCTGTCTCAGTCTGGTGACACTGGTGACTTCAATACCAAATTCAACAGYGTGGAAAAATGTTATTTCCCAGTCTACACAGCTGCACAGCCAAGCTGCTGTATAGCAATTGTCAGGCTTTTAATGCAGGGTGGCTGCACTTCAAGAATAAGTAAACTAACACTTAACTAGCATGTAAATATGTCTGCAATCCTTCTGTGAGTCCAAGATATTATGGCTAATACCTCTGACAACTCAACAGATGTGACACTACAAATGCTTGTGTTTGTCCCTACCAATAACTCTGTTAAGAGATAAAAAATACTCCCAGAAACATCAGGGATGAGCACAAGTCCCTGTCTGGCATAAGAAGTGTAACTTACAGGCCTTATTAGCTTAGCTGCTCCCATGGACCTTGAGGTTTTATGAATACGAAATTGAGGGGAAAATTGTAAGATTCTGATGCATTTGTTTTTTAACACASACCATTCAAAACTTTAGATAGCAGAGTCCTGTGTGCAATTACCCAGCTGTACATGGCAAGTCAGGGTTATTGAAAAGTACTTCTGTGCCATAAATGAACAAAAACACATATGGGAGACTGATAAAAATTTTAATGCATTTTACCTGTTTGTAGTAGAGAAATGTCCGGCTTCTCATCACAGTCAGTTGCCTCTGCTGATTACAAACATAAACAAGAAATCTCATTACTTTAACTGAATACTGGAATGCCATTAAAAAGCTACAGACTGTGAAGTGATTTTGCATTTTCTATCTACTTTCCTCAGCTGCAATTTGCAACTGCTCAGTTAAAAACTCACTGCTTGGAGGAAAAGTTCATATAATAAAAATGCRAACTCGGAAGAGGGAGTTGGGTATTAAGAAGCAATTGTGCCAGCAATGGGATGGAAACCTTGCTCTTTTTAAGGTTTCAGGATATGTGTATGATAACAGGAGTTGCGATCATTTGATAAAGTCAAGAGAAAATCCCCCAGCGGTCCTTAGAGGAAGAGCCTTACAGGCTGGAACTCCACCCTCCGATGCCTGCAGGGAAAGGAACACACCCATTTGTGCACCCAAACTTCCCATGGCCACAGGCAAGCTCATTTTGCAGGGGACAGATTTACCAGAGCAAAGTATCTTCAAAGATGCAGGTGGGTGCCCAGTGTAATTAAAAAGCACGTGACCACCGGCAATTAATGTGTATATATACACATGCTTTCAACCCACAGCTTATGCAAGAGCATTTGATTTAATTTGGTCCACAGTGAAGGAAGGCTAAAAGCCTGATTTGTTCATTTGGTGTTTGCCAGAGGCCAAGGGAATGCACAGACTCACTCAGCAGATGTGCAGGGACTTGTYAGGCTGTAGTACCCGGGATGTGCATGTGAACCCTGAGCAAGTCAAAGGTGTGTAACAGGAAATCCGTGCCCAACCTACACCAGCCCTACTCAAAATCCTATTACCTTTGTCTTTTGGCACTGCAGCATGATATTTAAGGCCTTTGAAGCACAATGAGATCTTTGAGGGAACTTCAGCAACAAGGTGTGGTCATACAGGATAAGCCCATCATCACTGAATCACAGAATSAYTTGGGTTKGAAGGGACCTTAAAGGTCACCCAGTCAAACCCTCCTGAAATCAGCAGGGAGAAAGCTTCAACTAGATCAGGTTGCTCAGAGCCCTGACCTTAAATAATTCCAGGGATGGGGCATCCAGCATCTCTCTGAGCAGCCTGTGCCAGTGTTTCACCACCCTCATTGTAAAAAAGTCTTCCTTATATCTAATCCAAATCAACCTTTTTGTAGTTCAAAGTGATCACCCCTATGGACTATATTGTACAAGGTCAGTGTGGTGGATATGTATCTGCTCACATCCATTCACTGCACAGTATCCACAGGGATCWAAACCAAGGCTGCAGATGCACTAAGCAACTCAGTTCACCTCCCACTTGAGACTAAGCTAACTGTCCTGGTCCTCTTCATCATGGCTCTGCACACCAAGATGTTGAGTTGCTGCCTTCATGATGATAATGTCTAATCCAGCTCCTAATCTACATTAGTTTTCTAATGTGATCCATCAACCCTTGTCTCTCCATCCCTGGACCAAGAGACTGCTGTCTYTCCCACATGCCTGGATGTCAGGTTAGTTTTTAGCTATATGCTCTAAGTTCTGCAGAATTAACTGAACCAAAGAAAACATAAACAAACTGAAATYCTAGTATCAGGCAGCTTTCCTCCCACAAAAGGTTTAAATGCAGAGCCCTGATAAGTTCATGGCACAGACTTGCAAGTGACTCASTGCCTGGAATTGATTCCTTTTTCTGCTTTTTGTGAGAAGGTGGCACCCTGAGCAGAAACAAATTCAGTGCCTGGTACAGCTCACTGTGAAAATCCTGACTTCTAGAAGGAATAGGTGGTTCACTAAGTGGGAAGGGATCACCTGGGCTGGTTTGAATCTGGACCAGACTCTCAGTGATGGAAGGACTGATGTGCAAGGGAGGAGACAGCATGGTGCAGTGAGAAGCTGAGACTCAGCCAAGGGGATATACATGGCTTAAAAAYTTGTGAGTGTCAGTCTGTCCCTTGTATACTGAGTTTCTCTGCCACAGAATCAACTGGTGCAGGTAGTTCTTCACAGTATTGCTAGAAGTTGGCCTCAAAGCTGCATCTGATTGCTTGGGTAGAAGGGACCCAAGCCATGAAAATGGGAGAAGCTGGATCTGAGGGCTGGCAATGGACAGGAGAGCCTTCTCTGGTGGTGCCAATGGGCTGCCCACTGTAGTGACAGCTTTTCTACAAATCTCTGCAGCAATTCCTGAAGTAGCTCAAGAGATATGGTCACCTTCCTGCCTAACTGCTCTTCTTACACCAGAGGAAGGCAATAATRCAGGAAGAAACAAATGAAAACAAGG
Organism: Alauda arvensis; assembly: GCA_902810485.1. Classification (NCBI taxonomy): domain Eukaryota; kingdom Metazoa; phylum Chordata; class Aves; order Passeriformes; family Alaudidae; genus Alauda; species Alauda arvensis. The sequence continues at coordinate 157,674 of CADDXX010000638.1, forward strand.
AACTTTCAAAGGTAAGGACTTGAGTCTCCARCTCTGCAGAACCAGAAGTTACCTGGCCATTTTAATCTGGCAGAAGACTGACAGATGAGAWTCAGCTCTCCACCAATTGTTCCAGCCTCATTCCTCATGCCAGCACAAATGTTTATACAGTCACCAAGATCARATCCAATTAAAAACTGACAACATGGCCACAGGAATGTCCGTGCCAGAGCCAGGAAGGGAGTGGGAGCACAGCAGATGCCCAGAGAGCTACTCACTCTTCTCAGCAGCTGCCAGGATTTGTTTTATGAAACTGGATGTGTACCTGCAGCTCCAGGTGAAGTACAACACAGGGGAATGGCAAACACCTCGACCTCCTAACATGGATATAAATCACCAGTCTCTTACATGTCATTCCAAGAAGGAAAGAGGGTTTGCTTTCTACAACCACACCCACAGAGTGCCAGCCAAACCTCACTGTCTTGAGCCAGACTGCAAGACAAGGCAAGCAGGAAGAGAGCCTGCTGTGGGAACTCAGAGCCTCTTCCCTGTCCCTTGCTCAGATAGAGTGCATCAGCTCTTGCAAAATAATGCTGGTAGTAATTTCCTTAGATTAGCCCCAAATTGTGTAGCTTCTGAGGTACATGTCTGTCTGTTAAGTGTACACTTGCTGCTTTCTTCCTTGGACAGAAGTACACGTGTTCAGGCCTGGAGAGTTGAATACAGCAGTTACTATTTTCATATTGCTGTTTTTTATCTAAAATACTGGCCACAAACACACTGTACCACATGCTGGACTTCATCCTACATCCTTCCTGACCCTGTGTGTATTGCTAAGCAAAAATCAACCCAATCTCTTGTAGCATGTAGATATTGTGTCAAAAGCACAAAGCAGGGAATCAGAAGGCTGAATAAAAACAGAAAGAAGAAAAAAACCTCATGCAAAACAATGAAAGCAGCAGTTTGAACAAGGATGTGGGAGAAAAAGCGTATTTCCAGGAAAAAACCCCACAATTCTTTCCTTCTTCCCCACTATTTTACACTGTAACAAAGTAATGTTAATTTTAAACAACAATTCAAGGATGAAGCATCATTRCATGCAATTTATTTAAATGAATCTTGCCTGAACATTTTCAACATGTTTTGCAAAAYTGCTGTATTTTCCTTCAAGGAGTCAGGCAATCCAAAGGTTCCAGGTTATGCACAAAGTAATCACTTGGCATGAACAGCTCCTAGCCCATGTACTGGGGCAGTGTTAGAACAGAATCAYAGGATATTCTGAATTGGAAGGAAAACCCAGAAGGATCATCCAAGTCCAACTCCTGGCCCAGCACAGGACAACCCCAGGAATCCCACCATGTAGTAATTTAAATATTACTGTTATTACATATTATCCCCACAGCATCAGCTCTCCCATGGATGGGCTCTTCAAAACATAAAAAGGGAGGAAGAACTTACTGTGGGAGATGTGTGAACCCTGACCTGCTGCTTATTAATGGATGGAGAGTTGAGTAATCAAAAGGAGCCTGCACAGAGGTGACAGAAGAGCCAGTCAGCTCCCTCTGATTTTACCCTTTCTAAGATCTCTGTGATAATGGCTGACTGTCTCCCTCTGYGCTGCCACTGGCAAGGCCACCACACACCTGCTGGTGTTCTCTTTTGTGGGGTGAAGAGACCACGCTGGGGCAAGCCCAGCACCGTAAATTAGCAGGCAATTTGCATTGTAATTCACGCTGCTTTCAGAGAGGAAACCTATGCACGTGCATTCCCTTTGACTTGTCCCCTTCCACGGCAATCCCTGGAATCCCTTTGCACCCCATCCCATCCACCAAAACGTTCATCTTCTCTTCTGGGAGAAGACAGATCTGGCATGATGAAGCTGTGCTTTGCTGTTGGCATGACATGGGACCAGTAGTCAAGGCTGAAGAATATTATCATACTCTTTAATTTTAATTAAAACATCTGTTTGTAACATTAACCTCACAGTCTCTTCTCCCCTTTGTGACAGCTAACTTGTGAAATTTTGAAAAGACTGAACAGGGCCAATAAAAATTTAATGGCAGTGGCAGCTTTATTCTCAGATCTAACAAATAAAAAAACCCAAGTCTCAGATCTCAGGCAATAATCTAAAAGAACTAAAAAAAAGCTGAAGCAAAATAAATAAATTAAAAAAYAGAATAATCTCAGCTATGAAAAATATTGTCATTGATTCAGAACGTAAATGAATTTTTATTTGGCTTAKGATAACAACCTTTCAAAATCTACACAGGGGAACTATTTTCTAGAAAGCAGAATTTTTAAGTGGTTTTTTTGATTAGCTTATGAAATAAGGAGTTTTTTCAGTCCCTAATTCTAGGACATGAGCCAAACATGGTAAATAAGGTTGAAGCTGGGCAGGATCTATGATCTAGTGATCATAATTTCATTTAATTTGGAAACAGAAATGGGAGTACACCCTATAGAAGGGGCTACAAAAAGCAGATCCACCCCAGTCGTTYGATAGAATTTTCTGAAATTATTACTGTAATTGAAAGATATTTACGTTTTCAGACTGAAATAGTGTTTCACAGGGTAAAGTGGAGAGGGCTATTCATGAATGCAGTGTCTTACTGTCTGGTTTCAAATGAAAAACTCATCAKAGGATGCACTGAATGGCTTGGGGGAAGGCAAGCAGGACGAAAAGCCTGTCCCTCCTCTCTTAAATACTTCTGCTGTTAAAATTCAGCCCAACACAGTGCTGACTAAAAAGTTGTCTTGAGACCTCTGAAATGAATGGACTGTCTTAAGCTTTCTCCATATAAAGCCTGTGCACAACAAACCAGGAACTGATGTAGATAAATAATGCCATCAAGCACCAGGGAGACACACTGGTTCAGAAAATCCTGGGTGAAGTTAGATTAATGCTGGCTCAGATTTGCTCTCTGGGCAYCTTAGTCTATCCCCACAAGATCAGCTGGCATGTTCCAGTGAGCAAGTGGAGACAAAACCCAAAGAGAATGACCTGGGAGTATGGACAGAGGACACTTGCTCAGCTTCTGCTCCACTGSCAACAGGCAGACTGGAAGAGCTCAAGAGCTCAGCCAGAAGAGTGATGAATCCCACATCTCAGTGGCTGCAAGTCCCACAGTTTTAAAATACTTAAAAAGCCAWGGTTTACAACATGAAGTCCTGGAGGAGCTTCTCCTTCCATTTTTGCCCTCCCCTTCTGTTTTGGCCTCTGTAAAYTACACCCAATTTTGGTATGGTTTCACAATAAATAGAGAAATTGCGCATAATTCCAATATCACCAGTCCTCTATCAGGATAAAGCTGCTGAGGGCTCACAGACTATCCAACCAAACATAACATCCTTCCCTCAGTCCTACAGACCTCCCCAGGCATCTGCTAACAGCCAGTGCTGGACACAAAACACAGGGTAGGCAGATCTGTTGCCTGGTCAGCTCTAGATTCCCCATATCAGAAGCTCACAGTTGTAGCATAAAAGTACCAACAAATCTGACTTCAACAATATGAGGATGTTACTGCAACCAGCTGTCTGCTCCTGTCTCTCTGCTCCCATCTACTGTTTTGCTGTCACAAAGKCCTGGGAAACTTCTTTGCTTCAGTGCTAGGTCAGGTTGGCTTAGAGGAGATGGCAGTGGCTGGAAAGGTGCAAGTGGCCACAGTGGTGTGCTCAGTCACTCCTGAAACACTGAGAACTGTGTCTGCCTGTGGCCACATTAGAGAGAAACTGGGGCACTTCAGGGATTGGCCAGTAAACAGCACAAAWGCAGGGCTTTTCTACCAATATAGGTATTGTGCAGGTTTGGTTTTTTTTCAATAAATAAACTTGAGGGGCTGCTAGGTACACTGCTGCTCACTATGCATCCACATGCAGGTGAACAAGTTACCTTCCTTCTGCAGCACTGACAGGGGAGCCTATCTGATTCTGGCACACTACTTAGCTTCACTTATTTGTCTTCAGAGTCTTACTAGCTTACATACAATATCCTCTGCTTAGATTTCCCATCCTGAGCAAGGACCAGAGATAGAGGTGGCCCCATTTGAAAAGCAAAAGCTGAACGTCATTGTCATTTTAATTAATATCCTGCAGAGGCAAGAAGAAAAGCAAATAAAAAAGGATGAAAGAAAATAAAAATCAAAACAAAATTAGGTCAATCCTCTTTCCTGAGGGATCTTCTGCAGACAGCACAAGGGCCCTCTGCTCCCCATATCCTGCACTGCACCCTTCTGGAGCCTGACATCCCACTTCCACCCTCCTGTCCTGGGGAGGCTGAAAGGCAGCCTTGGAAGGGGCAGAAAGCAATCCTGTTGTACAACACCAGTAATCTGACACTGCCTTTAACAAGATTATCTCGTATCCCTCTGTCCTCCCTCCCCCAACACACAAGAARCCCTTTCTAAGGCCAGTGCTGGTTTGTTTCTTTCTCTACTCTGGGAAGCTTATGCCACTGAATAATCTGCACTTTTGTCCCCCACCACGTTATTTCTGTCTCTGAGTGTTTCTCATTTTCCTCTGTCTTATGCTTTTCCCTCCTGGCATTAATAACGTTGTGGAGAATGATTTCAGATGCCAGGCTAAGTGTGTGTTTCAGAGATGCAGCTTTAGACAGGAAAGGTTGGCTCTGTGAGACAGSGAGATGCAGAGGACATTTCCTGCGGTCTCACTCACCACCAGGGAGCACGGGGTGAGCAGCCCCTGCGGAGCCATCAGGTTTCCCATCCCGGGGATGCTAACAGGCACTTAATTGTGGTGATGGGCAGAAGGGAAGAGGGGAAAAGGCAGGCAGCTAAATAAAGTAACAGCAAAGGACTGTGCTTAAGGAGGTGGCCCAAGTGAAGTGTCTCAGACAACAGTGTCGGATATGTCAGGGTGAGACAGGCAAGAAATACAGCCCCCAGAGAACCTTAAGAAAACTGCAGGATGAGAAAGAAGTGAAGCCTCATATGGAGAAAGCCCCTTGTAGGACTGGAGGGATGAAGATGGGAAGGAGACTAGTTATGGTTTATAAGGTAATTACACGTCTCCTAATCAGTAACATTTCTCAAGAATCCTACTGGGCATTTCCAGGCTGCATGCTCATGGCTGGAGCTGAGGGCTCACCAGCTGGGTGCTGTCAGGGTGAAAGCTCAGCACTGAGCTTACTGCAGGCTGGTCCTAAGCATTCAGGTTATCCCAGCCCAAGCTGAGCAGCTTTGCTGCAAAACCYTGCCTAGATTACCTGTCACTGCTGGCAAGCTGCCTCCCACGTATTGCACAGCCTTGCTGGCACAACCAGRCTGGCTTTTCTTTTGGTTTGTTTTGGGGTTTTTTTTGCTGATTCTTTCACAAGGAATGTGAGAAGACTCATCTATTCTTCCAGACAGTGTAGAGGGAAAGGTCAGCTGGGTTATGTCTTAACAGTACAGTGAGTGGCTTGTCAGACTAAACAACAACAGAATTAAAAACTTTCTACCAGCAACCCTGGATGGATCAGGTAATTTCTGGGAGGAAGAGTTTGGATGCTAAAGAAAAGGAGACAACATTTGACAAAGACTCAACTTGTCTGTAGAGACAGCTCCTAAACCTGCTACCATTCCAAACCCACAGAAACCTGCACAAGTGTTAGAGTGCTAATTTTCATAGAATGAACAAGTACAACTCTACAGTCAACAGGAAAAATACTTCTGTGGAAACAGACTCTAAGCTTTTAATACTACACTCACATTTWGTTCCTCATATTTTTATACATACCTGAGCCTCTTTTTAATCGTCTTCTTGCAAGTTTAATTTGATCCTGAAGAATCTGGACCCAGTCCCTAGGACCAGGAAGTTTATCCACATGGTTAGCAGTGCAGTATTTTTCTGTAAAGACTGAAATAAAAAAGATACCACCTTTTTGAAACGTGCCACCAAAAATGGAGAAAAGGAGATGGGAAAGGATTTTAATMAAAATTTATGAAATTATTCAACTATCAAAAAGAATTTTAATGGCCAAAAATAGGATTGTAAGAATGAAGTCCAACTCAGAGTTTCACAAGTTCATCATTCAGAAGTGACKTGGCTGCATAAATATCACAGGAATGGCATCGTTACAACATATAAAAGCCTGTCCCAGAGAATTGTTCTACACCTGATGCCTTCATGAATTTCACACAAAATGGTCACAGAAAAATAACAGAATACTTAAAACTGAGTCTCAGATGTGGCAGGCACTTGTAAATGCCATATGGTACAGGCAGAGAGCTGAAGATCTGGTCATTTGGTGGCCTCTTGGTCAGGTTCCTAAGGCTGCAGGCAAAGTGATGAAAGAGTAAAGTCCTACTACTGTGGAAATCTCCAGAGTTTTTAAACTGCCAAAAAAAAAAAAAAAAGGCACCATTACTGAGAAAAAAGAAATATCCTGCAGGTCCAATTTTGTGTTTTGTAAAAAAGGTACAGAGAGGGTCAACATTATCTTTAAATCCATATTTACAGCAAACCTAACAGTGTTATACCAAAAATACAGAATTATAAATGGAGTAAAACTGATGCAATTGATTTTCATCATGCAACTGAGAGGTGTGCAAAAAATAAACAAGTGCAGAAATAGAAAAAATATTCTTGCTGTTAGTATTGCCATTGTAAACTTGGTCAGAGGTCTCAGAGCCCAGTGTCCAATTATGACTGGCAAACAAAGRGAAAAAGCTGGTTCCAGCTCAAGGGATTTGTAATCCTTGAGAATAAATATCACACAAACGGGATCGGGAAACGTGCAACAAAAAAATGACAATTCCAGTATTTTTATACACACACTTTTGAAGCAGCACTACCTGCTGAGTCTAAGGGAACCAGAAGTAATCCCCCCCTCCAAACTCATTCCATATTAACAGCTTCACAAAACCATGGCAAGGCAGGCATCAGCAACACCTTCCTGTGCAGTCTGAGCTACAAGAACAGACCAGCTCTGAGGGCTGCCCACAGAAGTCAATACATCCCCAAACATTCACAGTGTTTGATTTGCAACAAACAGCATCTCTGTGAAGGCAGAAATAATCTTTCCCCTTCTGAATCCATATGGTACCAGACACAACAGGAATCTGATCAATGGCTTGTAACTCCTACTTACTTAAAACAGGCAACTGCTCAATGTGTGGTTAGAGAAATAACAACGTRGACAAAAAGGAATGGGAATGCAATGGCAAGGAGGCAGGAGAACTGGAACCTGCCCTTTCTAGTCCACTCAAGCTGTCTGGTATTAACAAACCCTCTGTCATAGAAACATAGACTAGTTTGAATTTAAAGGGGACATCTCGCACTTCTCAGGTTGCTCAACGCCTTGCCCAAGCTGATCTTAAACACTTTCAGGGATGGAGCACCCACAGCTTCTCTGGGCAAACTGTTCCAATATCTCATCATCATCAAAAAAAAAAAAAAAGCTTCCTAATAGAAATTATACACTTGTTGCATTCTTTTCCAATTTTTGCCATTATAAACTGCAGAGAGTTATTTGCATCATGAAAAAAAAAAAAAAAAAGCTTCCTAATGTCCAACTAAATGTACCCTCTTTCAGTTTAAAGTCACTGTCCCCTTGTCCTGTCACTACAGGCTTTGGTGAAATATCCATCCTCATCCACAAGCCCCCTTTATGTATTAAAAGGCCACAGTAAGTTTTCTCTTCTTCACTTCAAATCTCTCAACGTGTCTTCACAGCAGAGGTGCTCCAGATCTGGTGGTCTCCTCTGGAATTGCTCCAACAGGTCCATGCCTTTCCTGGCTGGGGACCCCAGAGCTGGATGTAGAGCTGTAGGTGGGGTCTCACCACAGTGGAGCACAGAATCATGCCCACAGCTCTTGTGATGCCCCCTGGGACACAGCTGACTTTCTGAGCTGTAACATTGCTGGCTCACATCTTATTTTTTGTCTATCAGTACCCCCAAGTCCTTCTCTGCAGGGTTGCTCTCAATCACTTCATCCACCAGTCTATACTGATACTGGGATTACCCTGACCCAGATGGAGGACCTTGCACTTGGTCTTGTTAAACATCAGGAGGTTCACATGGACCCAACTCCTTCAGCCTGCCAAGGTCCTGGATGGCAACCCTCCCCTCTTGTCAACCAACCACACCACTCAGCCTGGTGTCACCTGCAAACTTGCTGAGGGAGCCCTAGAAACCAGTGCCTGTGTCAYTGATGAAAATATTAAATCCTACTGGTCCCACTATGGATCCCTGAAGGACACTCACACTTCTATCTGAACACAGCTCATTGATTTCTGCAGGGAAGSATTTCACTGGCTGAATTTCTAGTCAACAACACAAAGGAAAAACAACTGCTTCTGACTAGTTTTATTTTTTCATYTTTCTTTTTTTCTCCCAGTTCTGAGTGAAAGACTCACAAGAGAAGCTGAYTGCCCAGGAGAAACACTGCAACTGATAAAACAAGTGCCACTGAATACCCAAAGTCAAAAGAGAGAATTGCTCCCTGGCTAATCATTCTGTTGCAGAAGCATTAAATTACTTGTAAAGACAGCAGTGAAAATGTTTTCAGACAGGAAGAGTGATTTTCAAGCAAACAGTCCCTCCTTTAAATTCTCTGCCCATTTTTGTCATGAATGTAGCCTTCTGTATCTCTGTCATGGAAAAGGACTGAAAGTGCCACTAAAGGATATCTGGGCACGTGGTAGAGGAATGTCCCAATGATAATAATGCAAACAACATGATGTTGTTCTTGCAGGGATTTCATACTGGCTCAGTTATGTCTTGGAATAAATGAAACCACAGTGTTTGATAGCCCAGCTCCTTGGAGGGAAGAAGGCTGCTATTGGAGCCAGACTGAGTGAAGATGCASAGGACATCAGACCTTGGCATCTTATTCCATCACAGCTTTTAGGGACAGGCTTCCCTATAGGGATCAGGCACTAGTGTTTGGGCAATACCGTAAATGCCAATAGAGATCACTTTTATGGCACTGGTACCTGGTAGTGCCATCACAGATGAAATTTTTCTGTTGGAACTACAAATCCCTCCTTTCTTYTCTTAAACTCAAGGGAAGAGGTTTAAGCCAAGCCTCAGAATTTGCTCCACTAATACAATCTTAGCTGCTGAGAAACATTGTTCTCTGCAGCTACTTTAGTAGTGCTGTTGCATTTACTGTAAAACATTTATTTTATCAACTGCTGTTCAAATTAGAGTGAGTTTTTGAAGTAATTTTGAACTCCTCTTGCTTTCATTTAACTTATTTATTAAAGCTTTTAAGGAACAATGAGATACAGATAAAATTCAGACTCAGGCTTTTTTGCAGATTACTGAGCTCAAGAAAAAAAGGTATAAAACAGTGTTTGTGATTTAAAACTAAATACAAGGGTAACTGTAAGAAAATCTGTCAGCTGCTCTGTAAGATATATTAGGACTATGACATAGGCAGAACATACACTTTGTTACAGAACTGCACACTTGAGAGGGTCCTCTGAAGGCCTCYACACCCAGCCTGCTGCTCAAAGCATGGTCAACTAGATCATAATTCTCTGGYCTGTGACCAGTCACATTTTGAATATTCAGGGATGGAGATCCTGCAGTCCCTCTGAGCCCCAACTGCACTGCTCAACTACCCTCATGCTGAAAATACTTCYCCTTATCAAATTGCAATTTTCCACRTGTTCAGTGCCTCYTGTGCCTCTGAGAAGAGTCTGACTCCACTTCTCCWCATCATCCCATTAGGTGGTTGTGAACAGCAGTCAGGTTTCTCCTGAATCTTCTCTCCAGTTCTCTCAACCTGCCCTCCTTTGGTACTGAAGCAGGAAGTGATGAAGTCATATGTCTTGGTGGTCCCTCCACTGGACTCAAGCCAGTTTGTCAATGCCTTTTTTTCATGGGGAGAGGGGTCCAAAAGTTGGCACAGAGGTGGTTGCAGAAGATTTTTCTGCCTCCTTTTGCTACCAGTGGACTCACAGAAGCTCTTCTTACTGCCCTATGTCTCATAAGTTAGCAATTTGTACCTGAGAACAAGTCACAACCTCTAAAATAAGCTCCACTCTTAGARCTTATTTTTGGCCTGTCTTTTGGTAATGTGGGTATTGTCCCTACAATATCAGATTTCAAAATAGAAACTGGTTCAGAATCTCTGGCCTAATATCAGCTCTTTATATGCTGTCATCACAGAGTTTGAAGGTACAAGTGCTCTTCTGGAAGCTAGATAGCAGTGACTGCTAGGAAAAATCACCCAGCAAAAGGTGCTCACACCAAGAAATCTGCTCCCCCAAGAGAAGGACCACTGTACTCATGCCAGTATTATCTTCCTCTATGTCTCCTCAATCCAGCCACCAACTACTGAAAAATTTACAGAGCAGACACAGTCAAACACAGTGTGAGACTCAGAAGTATGATTGAAGGGTATCAGTTACACTGTCATTATGTTTTCAAGATTTCTTTGCATCTCTGATATCTGGGGGAAAAAAATAATTATCTTACATGAACAGTGAGTTTCTAACCTTAGAGCCTGACTCCAGAAACCAGGATCAGTAGCTTAAAATTAACACAAGCTGTCCCCGTAGAAGCTATTTTTAACAAGTGAATGAAAGGGAATAAAAATAAGACTGCATATTTTAATAGACCTAACACACGTCAGAAATTCTAATCCCCTTACACTCTCCTTAGCTGAGAAAATGTTCTAATTACACATAGGAAAGRAAGCAGAAAACATACCTTTTATTGCACCCACAATATTTTGGTCTAGTCCTTTCCGGTTGTCATTGAGCCCTCTTTTCCTTTTGCCATTTGGTAAAGAGTTTGCCAAAGTCTTGTCATCAAAAAATGCACAGACCAGCTTCCTAAAGAGCAGGCTTCCTGAGCGAGTGTAGTTGGATAGGATAGAGTCCAGCTGAGATTTAGGCATGAAGACATCAAAGCCTTCTGCAAGTTGCACTTCTGGCTACCAAAAGAATACAAATGTTTTAATTAAATGAGCATTCAAAGACATTATTTTACTTCAATCATGCATCTGGTGAGACTTTACAATCACTTCATCAAACCATGAATCTCTACCCAGCAATTCAGGACCACAGCAGCCTAATTCATTGAAATCAAACCCCATCAGTGAATAAGCACCTTAAAAGGCAAATCAAACACACTCCTTGTCTAATGTCTGTAAAAGTTAACAATTCCTGACATCATTTCTAGGCATACARCTAACAAAAAGACAAGAGACACCTTTCAGTGTTGGGTAATAACAACAAAGCACAGGATCACMCCAGAGCAGTGCTTTTTGGACATTTATCTAACATTTAATGGACTTGTTTCACTGCCAAATGCTGTGAAGGAGTGTGCTGTGGGGCAGCCAGGCACTTCCAAGAAGCCCAAATGCAGGGATTCTGGCCCCTTSCACGTGGCTTCCCCAGAGGGCTTCCAGTGAAGATGTGGCCCATGTGAGTACMAGCAGATGATGAGTGTGAGGTTGCCCCTGGAGCCAGCACGTGTTAAGCATCCATTTGTCCCTCCTTGTCATAGTCCCAAATTGCATGTTTAGAAGAGGATGAKACAGCTTATTTCAGTATGAAAATCCTCAACACTGAATCACAGGGATTTAAGTGACTGCCAGAAGGTGAAATGGAGGGGAAGAAGAGAAAAGAAAATCATGCTGTATTTCACAAGAGTCTTCTCTCAAGTACATTGAGGGCCAACATAGACAAAAGCCTTTGARGAAGTCCCCTTGCCAAGAGTCTTTTTGCTGCCCCTGTCTGTACATATCAGAAATTACAGGAACAGCATTTGCASAATTTTCTTCTGTGAGTACCATACAATGCTTATGGTAAGACTTCTTGAATAATTATATATCTAGAATGAAGACATGTGAATAAACTAAAATTTTGAAAATAGTGTTTAGAAGTTGGCAAGGAGTTAAAACAACCAGTGATCATGATGTGAGGAAATAAGCCAACATTACAGCCTTGCTCCTTAGAACTTGCCCTTTTTTCCYGCTACATGAAATATATTCAGCAGTGATGATGCATTTTCAGAGAAGTTTGCAGAGCAAGAGCAAATGCCATCTCCCATCATATCACCTGCAAACATCTTGAGTCTAGACAGAAGAAAGGGCTGCCAGTCTCAGAACAATTTGGCTGTGTAATTCTTTTCCCATGGATTTCTAAAAATCAGTATGAAGAGTGTTGCAGCAAGTAGAATACTTCCAAAGCATSTACTGTCATGGGATATGGATGTGTACCATGTGACAACGCTGATGCTCCAATGCTTTGGGAAGCCAGGGTGAAGAATCTTAAAATATGCAGACAGCAACAACAACAAAATTCTAAGMAGCATGTAGTTCCTCAGCTTGTTCTGGATGAAAATTTGTCTTTTTACCTCAAGAACTTTCAAAATSCTGGATCCAGCAAAACAGTCAGTTACTGACATTTGACAATATTGGAATGTAGGTGGGTTTTTAATATGTTACTTCTAAACTTCTGGTGACAGGAAAGATTTTCAAGAGTAAATAAATGYGGGCCAAGTTCACAACTTGGAAAAAAATTCTACTTCATGTAAATTAAAACCAGAATGCAGCTGACATGGTGAAGAAGGATACCTGCCCAGTTCTGTTTCTTTGGTCTTGTGATACCCATCTAAGATGACCTCAATGATACAGAAACCCAGCGCAGAGAAATTACAGAACCATAGAAAAGTTTAGATTGGAAAAAGCCCTAAAGATCATCAAGTGCAGCCATKAACCCACCACTAAACCATGTCCCCAAGTGCCACATTTACACATCTTTTAAATACCTCCAAGGATGGTGACTGCCACCACTTCCCTGGGCAGCCTGAACCAGTGCTTGAAAACCATTTTGGGGAAGAAATTTTTCCTAATATCCAAAATAAATTTTTCCTGGTGCAACTTGAGGACATTTCCTCTTGCCATATCACTTGTTAGCTGGGAGAAGGGACTAACACCCACCTGGCTACAGCCTCCTGTCATGGAATTGCAGAGAGTGGTAAGGTCCCCCCTGAGTGTCCTTTTCTCCAGGATAAACATCCCAGCTCCACTGTCCTTTTCTGGACATGCTCCAGACCCTCAGGGTCTCTGTTGTGAGGAGCCCAAAACTGATGCCAGGATGTGAGGTGAGGCCTCACCAGTGCTGAGTGCAGAGGGACAGTCACAGGTCCTGGCTGGCCACACTATTGCTGGTACCCTCACCAACAGCCAGTTCCTGTGGTACCTTTTCTGACACCTCCTACTAAAACCCAAAAAGCCAGAAGCATCATGAGGCCCTGCTCCTATCTTCTGTATTTGTACTGAYTAATCAAGTGAGCTTCTTCTCTTCTGTGGGTGGTTTCCCTCTTTCCTGGTCTTACCTTAGATACCTGCATTATGCTTTGGCAGGTGACCAACCACCCTACAATAGAGCTGTAAAATATATTTCAAACCTTACCATTGTACCAGTGTGGAGGAGTCAGTATTATTTTAGTTTTGACAGGTTTATTCTTAATATAGGGAGAAATTTGTTTATCAGTGAAACAGTTTGAAGGCAGAACTATGATTTATTCTTGCATTTCTTTAGTAGTTAGCTATTCCTCAATCAGAGACAATCAGTAATTATTTGAGTCATGATCACTTTGAATATGATTTCTCAAAGAAAAAGCACTTATTAATAGATAATGATCATGGCAAAAGGAACTGGAGGGTAAACTATTTGTGAACAACAAAATAAAGAAGAACAACAAAATAAAGAAGACCTGAATGCTAAAGGCTTTTGCTATGCTAAAATTAACAGGCAGTGAATTAGATTTAATCCTAAATATTTTAGTAGGTTGTAATATGTAGATTAAGAATGATTTGGTTATAAATGAAATATTACAACTGTAAAACAAACATAAATTCAACTAAGAGTTGTAATCACATCATTACATTTAAAAAGCAGATTCTCTGATCCATGGGCCAGATTAAGGGTTTTTCTCACAAAGACATTTTCACTTCTGTAAGAAGCAGTATTTCATCTCAGCAGGTCTGAACTAATTGCACTGGTTTTGGCAGCCCTGTTTTTATACCCATTAAATTTGGATTCTTCTTGAAGTTCAATAAATGTTGGCAAAATAGCAGTGGCAGCAGTGGTGACATATGACACAGCACACACTACAGACAACCTGTGGAATATTCTCAAGGGGACTTTCATTTATGGTGCTTTGTAAAATGTCTTCYAGGTTTTTTCAAGCACACAGACATGCTGGTTGTGACCACACCAGAGATGCTTGTAAAAAAGTAGAAAAAGATAATGCTGCCATTTGTTCTCTAAGAAGTGACTTTCTTAAGCCTTCTCAAAATATTTAAGGTCACATTTTATTTTMGCATTAARTATCTCTGTTTTCAGAACTCAAATGTTTTCTTTTCAAAGACAAAACAAAATCAATTTGTCTCGGGGTTCTGGCTGTGTAAATTCAGTCAAACAACTGTTGTGGCAAGCAGGGGCTCAAGCATGGGAGGACAGATGAAGACCTGATTTATGAGCCACATGTTTTCTCTTCTTTTTCACCTCAGGTCAAACTGGCAACTACAAAGAATCGTGTCCAGCAATGGAACACATTCATGAAACCAAATTAAATTCCAKTGCRAGCACAAAACTGTTTTCAAAACCGTGTTTCAGCCTGACAAGAGTGCCACAAGCAAAGAAAAATTATAAGCACAAATTGCATACAGGAGATAAATTACCAGTCCTCCCCAAACCTTTACCTCAAACATTATTAAACTCAGTACTACAAAAGGAAACCCTCTGAAAAAAAGCATCAAGCTAGTTACTCTGTATCACCACACTGACTCTGTGGCATGAGACTGCAACCTAATTAGTGGTGTGGCTTGCATCTCTGTAACTGAATTATCCTGACTGCTCTTTTTTATTATTAGTTCCCTCTTCCAGAAGGATAGAATATTATCTGCTGCATTGTTTTCRTTTACGCTTATTGATACTGAATTTAATTATGTTTTTCTAGCTCATAGTACTTAGGAAATTGGAAAGAGCCTGCTCAAAATTAAAAATATATTAGAGGAATTAATGAACAGTTTACTYGTCAGTGAACTGGTTGGGATGACATCAATTTGGTCATTAAACAAAGCCAATCATCCACCAGATACATGGAATTTCTATCAKGGTGTACATGAATCAAGAAAACATGCTTACTGCAATTATCTATGGGAAAAGTGCACATTCTTAGAGTGGCAAATTTTGGCCYTTTTAGTCACACTGACATCATCAACAGTGCTGAGGCCCTACTCAAGCACACACAGCAATCAAGAACAAATGACCCAATTCAGCAAAGAGTGAATATGAATTTTCTAGAGATGAGGAGTGCCCCAAAATCAGTGGGACCAGAAAAGCAGGAAAGCACATCAATATTCCTTGGCAGGATAAATACCTGTGTGTGGACTCATGGGCTCATCAGCAMTCACAGGGCTGTGAATGCTTTGTTCTTTTCACAGCACCTCATCTCTGGGAGAGATGAAGAACAAGTTTCCACTGAAAGCTCAAAAACCAGGAGCCTTGAACTCAAGGGAAAACTTCCTGCTTGTGAAAGCTGAAAAAACCCCAAAACCCTATAAAGAGCACTCCACACATCTAACCCTAACATCTTCATTCACTCCTACCCAAGATTTGTTTGTTTATTCTAACAAAAAGTGGGAAGATGCATCAATGTGACTTGAATACCAATACTCCTGAATGAGTCAGTATTTCAAAATCTCKCAATCCTGCATATTAAAATTTTAACTTACATCTGATGAAGCTGATTCAAGGATAATTCCAAACCCTGTAACAGGGGTGTCAGGCTTCAGGGGGGGTTCAACTGCTGGCAGACTTGGTAGTTCTGAGTTTGCTGTCACCCTCTTCTCGGTCTCTGGAGAGCTGGGTTTCTTACTCATGGTAACTGCTTCAACAACTTTGAGGGGAAGTTTTCTCTTTTTATTTCTCTTTCTTGATATTGTTGACTTCTGTGCACAAATCAGAGGAACAGGAGGCTGCTGTCTGTTTTGAGTCCCAACTGAATGGAAGAAATYAATGCATTAATTTTATAGACAAAAGCCCATGARTAACCACACAGATGCACCATTAAACTGTTKACTCACTGAACTTATCTTCTAGATAAGTAATGTGATTTTCAGGGYKGCTGGTGCATAGGAAACAAATAAGTTTTATCACCTTKGCTTAATTTTCCAACCTGTACAATGAGGATAATGACAATGAGACTTTTCAAGCCATACTAATGAACAGTATTTTAAGAAAATTAGGACTACACAGCTCTTTTTCCTAGTGACCACTGGATGGCTGGTGACACGAAGCACTTAAGTGATGATTGTGTGCCCTCTGAATGACTGAGAATCTCACTGACTTTGAGGATCTCTTCCTGATAAAGTAAGATAATACAAGTGCTAATGCAATTACAGTTATTTTTATGACTGTGGTCTCCAAGTTAATTAGCTCAGCAAGAACATTTCAAGTACCATTRTGTCAAGAATGAGTGAAAACACTGTTCAATAGTTTAATTTCTGGGGGAAAAAAAGTAACCTAAAGTTGCATCAGTTTGTTTTGCTTATACACAAAAACTGATATGTATTACCCCTGAAATACAGGACACCATATTTTACATATATTTTGCATGTTCCAGTATCCACAATCATTTGTATAAATTAAGGCACCAATCCTGAACCTGTACCAATATGAACAAGCTCTCCAGAAGAATGCTATCAAGATTCAATTATATGTGTGAATAAATCACTAAGATCAAGGTCAAA
Organism: Alauda arvensis; assembly: GCA_902810485.1. Lineage (NCBI taxonomy): Eukaryota > Metazoa > Chordata > Aves > Passeriformes > Alaudidae > Alauda > Alauda arvensis. Next base: position 174,375 of record CADDXX010000638.1, read on the forward strand.
ACAAACAAAGAGAAAGCCAGCAGTCCTATACCTGCAGATCAAACTCATTCAAGATATGAGCAAGCTACAAAAAGTYCTCATCTACAAAGCTTCAGAAAAAAAACCAAACCTCAGACTATTGTTTATTAAAAGATTTCTGGAATATTTCTGGCAAGGATTTACAAGACTGTGATGTGTAGTTTATAATGAAGACAGCAGGGTGTTTGAATACTAAAAGAAGTTATTACACTTTTACTTACATGTTTGAATTTTAGGTTTTTTTTTCTTTTAGCAACAAAAATGCCAAATTTTTTTTTTTTCTGTAAAACCATAATTTCAGAAAATATGAGGTATTCCAAGTGAATCCAAAAATTAATGAATTAATAACAGTACTTAATTTGTAGATACATAATAAATAAGAAATGTTCTGCTACTGAGGAGTCAGCTCTTTTGGCACAGACCCCAGTTTTCTAACTCTCACTCACAAGCCATTTTTCAATCACCCATGTGATTTCAATGCAATTGGTGTGAATCCCATGTACCAGCAAAAATTGCAAAACTGGGCTTTTGTGTTCCTCTTTGYAAATTGATGACTTCTAGAAAAGCATTTTCATGTGTATCAACTGATATTACAAAACCTGTCTGATCATTCCCATCACTCACTCAAACATCACACACTGTGGAGACAAGGAGTTTAGTCAGCCCTTCACTCCACCCATATTTCAGTTAATTACTCAACACTCCCTTTGCTTACAGAGGTCTTATCCAGCCTTCTCCATGAGAGAAGMCTCCATGGCCCCAGTCCCCACCACTCATGCTGGATGGGCAAGTCAAGTGACAAAATCTCCAACATCTCTATCTCCTCATTACTATTAACACTCATTTTTATGTAGCACAGAGCCTGCAGCTTCACATTAGCCTATGATAATGCTACCTATCATGTTCTCATTATCCTGCTGCTCCTCTGGCTCTGCACTGTTCTGTTTCAGCTCCCAACCCAAGAGAACACTCAGTAGTTTTTTGAACAGCTGGTACAAAGCTGGTACTTCACAGCCAGAGAAGGGTGGAGGCCATGGCATGCAGTGGTTAGCTCAGCTGAGACTACCACAGACCTAAAAGAGGTTTGAATTAAGAACTATTTGGTAATTTCAGCTACCTTCAGATTTTATTTTTCTTACCCCTAAGATCAGTGAACTGGTGAGCAGAACACAGGTGAAGTAGCATTTGGGACTCCTGAATCAATGCACCATGAAAGCAAACTGCACATGGTTATGGCATATACACCTGACCACTCAGCTCTCATTATGTATCTGATCACATTAATTTTCCTTTCAATTTAGCCTTAAAAGGCTACAAGAYAAAATCCCATGTTACAGGTAAGGATCTGAAAAGTAGAAGTTTCCTTTCCAAGAAACCTGTGAAAATTTGACTTTGACCAATATGTCAGGAGAGCAGGAAACAATCTAGGTTTTCCTGAGTGCCCACACAGACTTTCATTTCCTACACCATTCCCTAAGGAAGATCACAGAATCAGAACAGTTTGGGTTTGGAAGAGACCTCCAAAGACCCTCTTGTCCAACATTCCTGCAACAAGCTGRGCCATCCTCAACTCAATGCTTGTCACAGGTATGCACATGTGGGACTGGACACTGTACCTGCTTGAATCTGCATCAATTTTCTCATGGTCTTGAGCTCTTGAAGAATTGCCTGCAGGGTTGACTGGCAATTACACGTACAGCAGTTTGGTCCAACTGATGAATTCACCACTGGGATTTCTCCTGAAAGAGAGCAGAATGAAGTGGGCAGGATGTAACCCCCACAAAATCACCCAGACAACAACTAGCAGGTGTTTCAAACTATGATAAACATATCAGATTGTAAAATTAGATCAAAAGGAAATAATTTTCAACATGATTCTTTTTAAGAGGAAGGGACCACTGTTTTTTATTCAATTACTAATATGTGCAATTATATTGAGTTGGGATGCAATGTTACATGGGCTGGAGAAGACTGCTCAGAGTATGAATAYAATGCACTCCTCACAGCAGGACTCACTATTGTCAGGCTGCTTCATCTTGAATAACAAAAGCACCAAACCTCATTACAAACATACTCATTTTATCACACACACACACAAAAAAACCCCATCTCCCAGAACAGTCTTACAAAGAATGAAGGCAGCCTGTGCAATAAGGATTTGTACTGGACATAAAATGAGGGTCTAGGAATTTTCAAACTGCTTGAATGCTACAGGTGATTCTTTACCATRGGAAGAAGAGAGAATGAAAATAAAGTACTCTATTTGGAGAAAAAACCYCAAAARACCCAAACAAACCAGGACAGGAAAGAACCATCAGCAACGAAAGCTTTCAAATCTGCTCTTCTGTTTGCTAGGGTGGGATTGTTTTTTATGATGTTTCCCATCACTGTGACCTACAAGAYGGGCTTTCCATAGTTTCCCTTTGCAAATTAATACAGTAGTTCACGAGATTCCTTTTCTCTAGTAATTCTTACTAGTGTTTAACTGAACTTACATAGCTCTAGTTCTAGCCCTCAGCAGTGCTTTTTTAATTACTGCTTTACTTTCAAGAATTTTTGCATTTTTTGTTCTGAATTAGAACAGGCTGTAACAGCTGAGGGATTTTAAACTTCACAGGATAGTTGTGWTCTGCACTTTAGCTTAAGACAGCTGTATCCCTAGTTTCAATGCTGCAAATAAAAATTTCAAAATTCAACAAAACACCTAACAGKATCTGGTTGAAATTGAGGCTAGATWGGATGCAYCTCCTTCCCTTTCCAAATGTCCTTTAAATTGATGGCTATTTTAGTGCTCAAGACTGCAGGAGGAGGGATGACYACTTTATGAAGATAGGTACAAATGYACSTAACAAAAYAACCCCACTTGGTGTCACATGTGGACKTCAGCCAGTGTATTTCTCTTTTTCTTCCACAGTCTGACACCAGGTGCCCTTTAATCATTACCTAGCTGAAGTGAATATAAGCAACTAATTTGATCTCCACTTATGAATCTTCACATTTTTCATTATTACTTCTGCTTTCCTCTGAAGCCAAACCAGGYTATTAATAAATACCTTTTTAGGTTTGGGTTGTGTTGTTTCATCAGAGATCCCTGATGTCAGACACACACAGATCCCCTGACTTTAATCCTCATTTGAAATAACTGAAAATCTGGCCACCACCACACACTTGTTCCCTACCTCCTTCCATACAGTCCTTCAGACCTGAAACAACATCTGTCAGAGCTGAGCAAACTCATGGTCATACTCCAAAGGTGAGCTACTTGTAAAGCTAAACAAATGCATCACTTAAAGATAGCTGACATCTTCTGGCTGTAACACCCCTCTTATCCTCAGATATTTAGATTCTGCACACTACTGCAATTACAAATTTTGCTATTTTAAAATATCCCACATGGCTAAAATTTGTTAAAACTGTATTAAGAAAAATTGGGTAGTTAAAAAAAATCCCTCCAAATCTAGCAAATGCAAATGTCTTCATCTCTCCAAGGTTTCAGCTGTAAATAAAACAACTTTTTAGAACTGAAAAGTTATTTGGAAAACAGGCTGAGAATCTCAAAATGAAACAAATAGGTTTCTGACTCAGCAGGACTCTGCCCAGTTTGATCCCACCCTTCTCTTGAACACAGTCTATTCATTGGAARTTCCTTGGGGCATGGATGGGATTTTACCTTTTCAATGGTCCATGAAGTGTTTGGCCCATTGTTACAGGTACAGAGAAAAAAAAAAAAGAATGTTATCTTTAGCTTTCAAGCAGATTAATCAGAATCCCTCAACTTGGCTCCACCAACACCCTTTACTGTTAATAAGTAGACTTTTAAATAGATTAATTTCAAGACTACTTATCATTTAATAGCACYAGCATAACTCTGTACCTTTCAGTAAGACAAGCAGGTACCCCAGAAATGGGAGACCCAGAAATTAGAAGASTTTTATTAACAGATGACAAAGTAAGACCATCCTTCCCTCAATCCTTTCTCAATTGTTTTAGACAAAAAGATTCTCAGGATAAAGCCTGTCCTTTCTCTTGACCACAATTTAATATTTTAGTGGGCTTCTGGAAATGATATCTGAAAGAGTGTGGGGGCAAACATGGCTGGTGGCTTTTGTTTCCTTCTTAAGTAAGGCTCTATATAATGGAGAAGTGTTTGTGAAAACTTGAACAAATTGTATCACTAAACACCTGTACATCTTTCCTGCTACAATATAACATCTTCCTAATGAACACCCAGGCACACAGGCTCCTGATGGAAAACCAAAGGGTCTATTTTCCCACTGAGGCATAGGGGATTTACTTTATAATCCCCATTAGCATTGATAGAAATTACCCATGTAAATCTACCATAGGTACTGGGAATGGGAAAAGAGACCACCAATATTTCAAATCAAAGCAGGGTTCTACTGACTCCTTAAATATTCATGAGGGTTTTTTATTTTCTTTCTATTCTCCCTCCTCTGATCAGTTATTGTGTTGTAAGAAATAYCTAGTAGAGTGTTCTCAGTCATTGTTCTAAGCACTATCTTTATCATTTTTAGAGGACAAAAGCAACCCTTTTCAACTTGTTATAAATCAATTTTTAATTTTAAAAGGAGATCAGACTTTTTATTTTTATGAAGGAATCTTTAAAGAGCCATCTCCCTCTCTTTTGGAAACTAGCCACCAGGCAAATTTGATACCTGCCTGTATGACTGAGAGAAGGAGATGAAGTACATGAGTTGCTTCTCCATGTGAGCAGTGAGTAGCTCAGGACAGTGTTTTCTTCCAGCTGGAGGCAATTCACTGACTGTAACTAACATTGCTACCAGTTCATACTGAAAAAGCAAGAACTACCCAGTGAAAATGATCTTGATACAACCCAAAAGCAATTCAGCTGCTGCATCACTGCTGGATTTGGAACACAAGAAATGAACTCAATCAAATGTGAGTTTGCTGTCTCTAACAGGACATTCTCTGTAGTACCAGCTGGCTTCCACTAAAAACAGTGGCTCACAGATGCCTACCTAACATTCTGACTTGTGGAATCACCACCCTAAGTCTGGTTTGGAATAAATCTCTTTGGTTTTCAAGTATGTTTCTACTCTTGCCTCTGTTGCAGCAATGTCTATGCTTGCCCTGTTCCTCCTTTACTCTATTTTTGTTGATGCTTTAAGTTCTAGCTCTTACAGCTCTTTTCAGATTCTGTACTGCATTGGTATATAATCTGAACTTCATATAGARTGTTAGCAAGTTCTCTTCACAGCTTACTCAGACAAAACAATTCTTTTCCAGCCCAAGAACCAAGGTCACAGTCAGAGCTTCAGGCCCCCAAAAGTATAAACAACAGCGAGTTCAGGGGAGCAAAACTGGGAGAATGCGACTTCATTACCTGAAGCTGTAATTGGACAATTAACCCCAATATGCMAATACACCAAACTTATAAAAGTGTGAAGAGCTCCTGACTCATTGGCCAGGCTCCTGTACTGCCCAAGGTGAATCCTTTGAAGGCCTTTTTTATAAATACCTACTTTATTTCTCCGACTCTGTCTAGCTTCTGGTATAGGCAGCCTCTCCAGGCATCATTGTCAATAGCTTTCTCATGAATCTTTGTTATTCCAGCACCTATTAAACATCTATTCCAGCCTCTCCTTGAACCACTTTTACCCTGTGAGTAGATAAGTGCACCAGTGAGATGAACTTGTCTACTGGAGCAATTCAGATGGCCTACAACATATATCTTCATTTTTTATAGAGTATCTATCCACAGTGGACAGAAAGAGTTTCTGGACTCAGATCACCTACTACARATGCCTGAACATCTGCTCAGTGATGACCTAAGCCTGACAGCCCTAGGTAATAACATTATGTCTGGCAATTTTGTTCTGGTAACTTAAATACCATGGTAAGTACCAAGGAGTAGTATCTACCTTGAAGTATTGTTCACCATTTCTACACCCAGCTTTTAAGAACTTTGTCCATCCTCTGAATAACATCTAAAAATCTGAGCTTGATGCTCAGGCTCTCAATGCAAGGGATAGGAGGGAATCAGGCTGTTAAAATGCCCAGAAGAGCTGTGTGCTGAGTAAGGAGCAGTTTCAGGGCTTACTCACTGCTCAGAAATGCATCAGAAGTTTTTCTTCCCTAGAGACCAAGCTTTGGAGTCCAAGCAGCAGTCAGGATCACAACACACCATCAGAGGCAGACACCTCAAAACCAACTGCTATGCAGATGTCTTTTCAAAGGTGGCCAGAGGAGAGGGCCCACACCCTCCTTTATGTAACCCAAAAGATTGCATTCCTTTCAGCAGCAGGACAGCTGCAAAGGGAGGTGCCTCCTCAGGTGCTCCCCCACGAGCTGGGAGCCTGGGCATTTCTCCTGTCCAGCCCAGGAAGTTGCTCAACCTGACCCTTCCATGTCCCACAGACCACTCCAAACCTGTAAGAGATCTTAAGTCAACCGAATCCTTTCTCCATGTACAAAAAAAAAAAATCAAAGCTGACATTTTCTTGAGTATAGGGCCAAATCCTGTCAACACATTTTAGCTCACATGCTGAATCAGGCCCCTGAGGGGATAGAGGTGCTGCTCCACCTACTTTCTGGATTTGGGAACAAGGCACCTAATCTATGCAGGCTTGGGCACTTCTGTGCATGCAGAGAAYTGTCCCTGCCAGTGCCCAGGGCTTCTAAGGACAAAGAAGGAGATGTGTGATGAATTTTGGGTCCTTCCATATTTAGAAGATTGTTATGGTGGGGTTTTGACAGCAGAGTTTTTTAATCTGGCAGCAAAACTTCCATTCTCTGGGCCTTAATAAGAAAAAGGCATTTTAAAGGCACACTGCCATCTACTTCAGGGCAGAATTCTCTGCCAGTACTGGATTGGCCACACTCTAGTACATGCTGTTCATAGGTAGACTCCATCATCTCTTTTCTACAATAGACTCATTGGAATAAAAGCCTAAGGCTGTGATGGAATTTTGTACCTGCAGTTCAGTGGCCTGTTACAAGGCTGATGCCATCCCCTTATGAAAGGCAGTAGAATCCTGCTTCACAAGTGGTGTCACAACAGTGCTACATTACTCACAGMAAAGAGGAGTGGTAGAGGTTGACATTTAATTAGCCATGAATTTAATAACAATGACAAAAGCTGTTTTAGTAAGTACTGGATAGAAATTAAACTTGTAAAAGCATTGAGTAATTCTATCCTATCACCAGGAAACCATTTTAAAAGCTAAGACAGATGGTAGCAGAATGCACAGTGCCCACTTTCACACCTTTTTGAAGTGATAACTATGTGCTCATTTTGTAGACTCTGAACTATAACTGCATTCRGTGCAGTGGTACAATATATCATCACAACAAAGGCAGAGAACAAGGGGGGTGGGGGGAGGCACCATTCTCAGTGTCTAACAGGCCATACCATTGGATGCCACAGTGCGAGCCTGATTTTGGAATGTTTTGGAGCGAGTTCCGTATTGCCCTGAGAAATGGCTGCCTTGGGGTGGGAGCTCAGTCCATGCTCCGCTCTGGGACGGCTGAAGGCTCCCCTGGGACTCCGCAGCGGGATTCAGGCGCTGGGCCCAGGCTAAGTCTAAATCTTGGGGCTCTTCCTTCAGTTTCTCTCCTTCTTTGCCAACTCGTTGATAGATTCTTCCAGTGCTGTCATTCAGCAATCTTCTCATCCCTGTGATTTGTTTTTTAATTTCCCGGCTTTCATCTCCTAATGAAAACAGAGCCACAGTTATCACTGTAAATTAGCAAAAACAGTAATGGGTAGCAATTAGTGGGTTTAGATGCCAATAAGAGTTGGAGCATGTAAATAAATAAATAACAAGAAAGAAAAGGGATGGTTGAGTGGTCGTTGGGATGTAGCAAGCTATGCTTTCACACAGCYATAGCTGACAGCTCTCATGCCTGAAAGACCTGCTGAACTTGGCTTTCTTGATGCTGTTTCTAAGGCTTTGATGAGTAAGATTATTTTTTGCCAGAAGGAAATAACAATAGCTACAGCAGTTTCAAATAAACTGTCCTTTTAAGAGACTGATTCTATTCAGGCATTGACATCAGTGGATATTTTCCCTGAGTAAAGCCCAAAGGATCAGACCCTTTATGTATCAGTTTGCTGTATGCTGAAGGATAGATCCTACAAAAAAAACAATAAAGCACAGAAAGCACCACAGCACACACATGCCAAAYAGCACTGCATCTATTGATTTTAATGAACAATCAGTTCGTTATTCCACACAATTTAGTAATACTTGATTATACAGAAATAAATTAAACATTAGCTAATATGTGTGTAACTGCAGATAGCTGAACTGCTGGGTGTCTTAAAAACATAGATTCTAAAAGGAAAATGAAAATATATACAAGAAAAATGTGACTGTTCCAAATAAATTCAGGGCATTTAAATAATAAAGTTAGATACTCAATACTSCTGGCACTGTTTAAGTATTAATTTTACACATGAAACTGCTGATTGCACAATGAATAGATGTGTTTTGGGCAGATAGCAGGTATTTTGCTTGTTATAGCATACATTACACTTCATGAGTAATAAGGAAGTGTTCATTGCYCTTTCTGAAGAAAGAAGCTTCTGGTTTTCTTACTGGTAATAGAAAAATCAAATATCCTAAGCAAATGTCATAAGTAAGATGTAGAAACTGATGAATCAACCTTCCTTTATAGAATACTTAATACAATAATGCCTGGTATCCTCTATTCAGTTTATATTTGCATTTCCCAAAATAAACCTATTTTTGGCAAAGCAACTGTACAAAGGAAACTTCTGAGGAAAAAAAAACCCTGCTCTCCAAAAATCCAAGATACAAGGTGTGTCTCTGGTTCAACAAGGTGCTCAAAAGTGTGCTAAATGCCAGGCATGTGAACAATTTTATCAACTCAGTGGCTGTTGATATTCAGTWGCCTACCAGACAGCCAAAAGAGCAGCCACACTCAGCGTGGCTGGGACTGCTGCAAGCCCGGTGTACCCAGGGACACTGAACAGCCAAAAGAGGGAGGTTCTGTTCCAGGAGGAGAATAAGCAGAAGGGGAGAGGAGCTGAACAATGTGCTGCAGCCTCTGCTGGATCCCAGCATCTCCTGCCTGACCTGGCTCACCGATTCCCTGGGCTGCTGCCAGCTGGCTCCAGCCCACCCCGACCCGGTGAGGAGAGTGGGCGGCTCGCAAGAAAGCGCCGAGTCCAAACTTAGRAAAATATTTGCCAACCCCGCACAGCAACACTCCAGCACCATTTCCACTCCAGCTGAAGCAGCGAGAAAAACCCTCTGCAAGGAAGTTGTGCACTGTATTTATTTATTTTGTTGGTTTGCCTGCAGATTTATGTGTGCGGGTGTGATTTAATTAACAGTAACAGCACCAATTCCTTTAAAATGACACTTTTTGGCCCCAGCCCAACCAGGGGTTGATTGTTTGCAGTTCCCAACCTCGAAAGGCTGCAGAGCAGCACTGGACTCCAATTACTGAGATACTACATGGCTGCACCTGCCCATATCCCAGCCCCAACTGCTCCCACCACACCACAGCCTGGAGCAATCCCTTTTTGTCGTGACATTCAACATTACCCTGGGAGTTTTAAGTTGGCAATTTGGATTTGCACTCAATGGCAAAATGTATGTGAGTATCAAAACAGCTTCTCACCCACCTCCTGCTGCAGGGTGCAGGGACTGTGCTACGTGTCTGGTCGGGTGACATGTTGTTAGAAAGATTAAATTTCCATTACCCAATTACATAAAATATTAATGTTAATTGAGCTTATTCAGCCTTGATTCTGTTCCCTTGTTCCTTTATATAGAAGTCTTTCTATACAGTGACATGAGCATTCTTAACTCCAGATAGAAAAAAACCACTACATTTATGTTAGAACAARCCCTGAACTTGCACTCTACATAAACCTATCTTTTTGTTTAGGTAGAKCCTTACTTAAACAGGGAGACTCACCCTTTGTAAACTTGCTTGTTGGGATTCAGGTTTTGGGATTTTTTTTTTCAGAGATTTTTCTGTTTGTTTTTTGGTTCTTCTTTTGTTTTTAAAATATGCCTTCCCTTTTACAGGAAAGGGCATTTAAACCCTACAGGSTATAAGCCTGACTTAGTCCTCAGTGCAAGTTTACACCCCTCCTCTCCCACTCATGCCTTTTTCCAGCTTTTAGTTTGTAGCTTACCAGCAACAGCAGCATCCAACCCACAGGACTGGAGAGCAGATGATGTTACACCATCTGAATCTGCAGATGGGTGCAACAGCAGTAACAGATTTAACTTCTTGCTCCCTGGTTCTGTCATTTGGCTATTAGCTCTAGAGCCCAAGGACAGCATTTTGTTATCWGTTATTCCACTGCTGATACTTTTCACAGATTACAGCCATGTAATTTAAAAATTTAAAAAAAAAGTAGATGAGGCACGGAAAAACACAACAACTCAAATTAGTATGTCCTGTGGAAGAACCAGCCTTCTTTTAAATGCTAAATAGAATAATAAAGCAGTGGAAAAAATATAATTTATTACATAGAAATCTGCRTTATCTATCTGTGCAAAGCTTTCCAAGACAGATGCTGAGGCCTGAGAAGAGCAGTGCATACTACAGCCTCTCTCTGTACACATACCAGAGCTCCTCACCATTTCCAARGAGATGGGGATGCCTCCAAAGGCTGCCTACAGGATTTGCCATTTGGATACYCCATGCAAATCCCTGGGGTTTTAKCTGAAACAATTGAAGTTACTTGCAAAACACTAAGACACTTACAAAATGCTACTCAAAATAGAACCACAGCAAGTTARAGCCCTATTTAGGAACTTGTACAGAGAGATGTCAATTGTCATAACAAAAACAYATTAACAATTGTTAATAACTACTGTTATAGTTGTTTCTATGATCTCCCCTTACAAACAACCTTTTTTCCTACATGATCTGACTGCGATCTTATAAAACAAAAAACCCAAAAAATCAAAACCAAACAAAAAACCCCCAAAAAACCCCCCAACCACCAAAAACAAAAGCAAAACAAAACTCTTTAATAAATGCTACATAATGATAAAAGAAAYTTCTTCAAAATTAATTTCAATCTATTTCCTTACTGAAAGTGTACAAGATATAAAAACTTCCTGCTTCAAAAGATGCAAGAATGTTTAAAATACTATGGAACAAATGTAAACCAGAACTGTTCCAGGGTGCAGTAGCATCCACGTGCTAAATGTGCAGCTGTCTGAAGCAACAGGGCTGTAAATGACTCCTGTTAACAACATATTAATGATAATTCATTTATTACACCCTTCACTCCTATACATCTGTCCATATTTTCACTATTATAAAACTTGATATATCACACTGCCTACCAACATGTTGTTATACTTTTCCTGGACAGTTTATCAAATATTATCACAGCACTGCAAACAATTATAAAATTGTATGGAAGCATATCAATATGTTCAARCATTAATTTGATCCCAATATCTGAGAAGTGGTAACCATGTCTGTATTAATGTGTGTATTTTAAAGTGTATAAATGGCTGAACAGAATTAAGGTTGGACAATCMTCTGTATTTGATATTTCCTTCCTTCGACTCACAAAACCAAATAACCATCATATTCTCTTTGTCCAGTATTTTGCAATCACTTTCTCTATTTCTAACATTTATGTTTCTCATATGTTTTGGGAAATATTCATGAGCTGACTTTTATAATAGTTTTTCTGGTAATTATAGTTTATGTTTTTTGGACAGACAAAATGCCTACGGAACTTTTTCCTTTCTTGAACCATACAAATGGGGCTTTTTCCTGGATCAGGCTGCTTCCTGGAGTTACTTTTACCTCAGATTTCCACCTTTGCATCCAACCAGGCTGAAATTGGTGGAGCTGCTGCAAGGCTAGCAATGGCAGTGACAGCCAGACAAGCACATGTGAGCTGACAACAYGAGCTTGGTTTGTATGGAAACAACTTCAGAGGTGAGAAAACGTGGAAGTTGAAGCATATGGTGTGAAAACCCAACAAAAAATAATAAATAAGTGCAAAGGGTTATATAATTAAGCATATTAAACTGCAATTTATTAGATGCCACTTGAATGCTGCCCTCTCTGGAAGGGGGCCAGCACAACTTKCCTGCTGTGTTTGAAGACTGTAAGRGCTGATTCAGAGCAGCTCAGGGAAGCACGTGCACACAGGGCACACTGCACTGCTCAGCCAGSCTGAACTCACCCAAAAACCTTTTGGAATGCTACATTCAGGTGTTCAGGTACTTCCTTCAGAGACAGTTAKCCTAGAAGGAAGCTCAGCATTCCTTCTCAGTAAGTACTATACCCACATCAAATCATAATTTTCAAAAACCAAGGTATTTTTTTGGTCATGTGTCTCAAACCACGACACATCTTGTACCACAAGTCATCCAGAAACAGAAAGTTGTGGAGGTCAGCATGGGGAAAGCAGAGGATCCAAGTGCATAATTCCTTATCAGAACAAAGGTCTCCTCAATCACGTGGAATCCTACTGTGATTTCTCTGTGCATAATTGGAACTGTGGAACTAAACTGGTGGGGTAAGCACACATTTCCTRAAAAAGCACTCCCAGGTCTTTGCCAGCATAGAAGATTCTTCACTGAAGAAACAACACAGGCAACACCACCTTTTGYAAATTAAAAACCTAAACTCCAASTCAGCAGGGAGGGCAGTGGTCATGRATGGTGTCAGAGGRTCACACAAGCAATGAGAGAAGCTGGAGAATTTGATTCTGCTAAACTAACAGATATTAGTTTATTGTATTAGTGGGTACATTTAAGCTGTCTAAGTTGAGGCATCTTAGCAATGCTCTAAAACATCACCTCAAAGCACTTTCCTACATTCATGCCACCACACAAAGCACCAGGATTAGATATGCAGGAAAACTGGATCACCCCCAAATCAGACCTTTTACTCCCAAAGCAAGCGCAGAAGCACATGGTTTGATAACCCTGCCTATCATGATACAAATGAAGTTATTAAGCCCTACAACCACTAATATAAGCACAGAAATTTGCAGAATCAAACCCAGGATTAGACCCTGAGACCGTTCAGGTTTTTGGGGTCATTTCCCTGAAAAACTGGGTCATACCAGGTGGCCCAGCCACTACAAACAAAACAAATCTTTGGAAAAGCCTGGTGAAACAGTTTCAAAACACCCAACAGGAGAAGCTACAGAAGCCCAAGTTACACGCTTGCATGCCAAGCTGTGACAGCTAAATCACKTGGGAAAGGACAAGTGAGCAGCTGTTCAATAAAAGTATATATGAATGGGGTCATATAATTAAAAAAGTAATAATAGATATGCAACAACTTCCCCCAGTTCTTGGAAATATCCCAGGMCAAGATCATGCTTTAGCCCCAAAGGGAAATACTTTACAAAGTTAGATCATTAGAGAACACAGATACATAAAATAACTTTWATGCAGTCTTAATTACAGAAGCCACTTCTGCAACAACGAGACTTGGGATATAATCCTATTAACARGAACACAAGTCTGTGAAGTTACTTGTTAAGTCAACTTTTTCTCTGTGAATAAATTGCAAAGGATATTATTTCTGGGACAGAATAAATTCTTGAAATTAGTGAGTAACTTATGCATTGCTCTCCTGCTCCAAGAACACATTATTTATTTTTACCATGACACAGCAAAGTTATTAATCTGCTGCCTTCCATTTCAACAAAGCCAAATGCTGTAAAATGCACAGACACCTGCATTACAGTACATTTCAGTTCCACTTTATATCAGTCATAAACATCTCTGTTTTGGACATCTCTTCAAAACAAATGCTCCAAGCACACTGTGCRTAGCATGCAATTTTATGAAACTATAAAAGTTCTTCACTGTTAATTACACAGACAAATGTCTCATCACACATTTGATTACCAGGATAATATAATTAGTTTTCTGCATTAACCTTTCAAACATAGAGACCGAATTTCAAGTTGAAAGCATTGTAAAAACACTCAGTCTGGAAGTATACTGTATTTCCATCTTTTTGTGATGGTAATAAAATATTAAGACTGAAAAAAACCAATATGGTGTATGCAAAAGATTTTTGTTTAATACACAGTGTAAGTTTAATCATCACTGTCCACAAGACAAAGGAGTACATAGTCMCTTCAAGGGTTTGTAATACCAAGTCTGGGCTACCAGCCCTGTGACTTTACTGGAAAAGCTGAAATCAGATCTGTTTTAAATCTCACCCATGTTTGAGGTTTTCACTCTGGGTTCCCTCCTCCTTCTCAGGCTGAGCAGTCTCTCCTGGTACCAGATAACTAACCCCCTTTCCTTCAAAACAGAAGACATGCTAGTTCTCATCCACAAAATATAGTAGTGATATTCCACATTCCCCTGCAATTTTGTAAAGACTGGGTTAGCATGTCCTTCATCTAGAAAGATGTGACTTCTTGTTCATCATCTTATCAGAACAAAGGGCTGGGGGAGAGGACAAGCCACCACATCTCCCACTCCCAACWCTGCACTACATGAGAAAACTTCCCAAGCTCTATTCAGAAAGCAATTGGACTCTACACCATTGCAACCATCAGAGGTCATGTCCAGTACCATGTTCCTTTAATTGCACTGAATCTTCCTCCAATTTACAGCCTACATTTACACAAAGCTGTATTTTGCCCACCTGTACTGGTGCAAAAAGAGACCATCTAGGTTCATCAGATCATTCTTGACATTTCTTTAATTTATCTGTACATTAAACAAACCAGAGTCTTCTGATTTAGTCATTTACCCAAGCAGCTCCCCTCTTCTCAACAGCAGTTTTGAGTTAACCATGCTCAGCTGTGCAAAGGCATTTCCTCATCCCCTTCCTGACAAAGCTTCACTCATTTATAGACTGCCACTAACATTTACCTTCCCTAAAGGTAATAGTTTCAATGTTGTGTCATAGCATCCATTCCATACTAAAGGTTTCCTCTGCTGATCCCATGGATCACTTAAATGGGGAACAAACTTGACTCTAAATCAACAAGTTGSAATAAACATCCTTCTGAGATACATTTTTGGCATAAAGCAGTGAAATCAAGTGAAGCAGTGATTATTCCCTGACTATACCTGATAAGGAAGATCCTTGATAGGATTCACATTCTTAAAGGTTAAATTCTGACTGACTCTTGAAATAGGTGAACTTGAGGCTCTTAAATGCCAGAGCACCTTCAGTCACAATGAAAAGCTGGACATACTAAAAAAGAAAAACCCAAACAAATCTAARGACAACACAACCAAGCCAAAATCAAGATCAGTTGGTCTGACTCACAGCACAAATGTCACAGCACAGACTTCTGCACATTCTTAGAGCACCCTGGCTGATGCCTAATTCTTSCTGAAGCTTTATCATGAGTTAAGAGTTGGAAGAAAAAGCATTTCAAATAAACCTCTGGTGGAGCTCACTCCATCAGGTTTATCAGAGTWCACCAAAAGTGCTTACAAAACACAAAACCCAAACACAAAGCACAGCAGCTGCCWTTGCTTCACCCTGGAAATGGGTGTAGGGAAGAAATACTTGCTCAAAATGCTAACTGGTGAGAAGCTGAGAAGGGAATTTAAGGCAGCTCCCACCCCTGTTTTAACACATCCTCCTATTCTCTCCCATTTGCTGCTGACCTCTAGAAGAGGCTGTGGCACAATGAATTTAGGAGACAAAGGCACTTTGCATGCAGATTAACTTCAGGTGCCGATTCCCACATTCCAATGCTTCTTGCCGGCTCCAAGGGACAACACGCACAGACTACAGAAACCTTAAATCACCCCACAAAAACGTTTAGGCTGAAAAGGAGAGGCAGACATCCCCAAATTTCTTGCTGCAAAGGCAYCTGCTTTCTCCAAAGCCCAAACAAAGTGTTCACAAGCTTGCTTTATAAAGCTCAAAAAAAATGATCCCTCCTTCTTTGAATTCAGCCTGCCAAATCTTCACCAAGAGGGGCAAAGATTTATCCAGGTGAGGTCCTGGATGCAACTGGAAGGGGAYAGAAGCAGGAAAGKAAGAACCACTCTGCAGCTGAGGAGTTACACAGGATAAAAAGCACACAAGAAAGGTAAAGGTTCACTGATAGCCAGTCACTGATATGCTGTAATACATATCATGCTGCAGAAGCTATATTACTTCTTTTTTTTTTACACGTTTTTAACTGTTGATTTAATTTAATTTTGCCATGCCAGGATTAGCAGGCAAGCTCCAGAGGTGAAAGGACATTACATTAAGACAGCACATTAATCCTCTATCCCACCCAAGGCAGAAGCAAAACCAAACAAATAGCAGCTTCCTGGAAATTGAATTTCTGTTATCCAGATGTCAAAGATGTAATACCCCAATTACACAAACTATTGCCAGTGAAGCATGCCAGGGAATATGCAATGTAAATGGGGTGAGCACAGAGCTGCAAAACTGCAGAGTCAGCATCTGGCTCTCTGAGTGAGTGATAATTAGCACTGTGTGTAGACACTAATAAACATTTATGTCTGAAATTACAACTTTTAGCAGTGTTAATAAAGGATATATTGGCAATTCATAGAATAAAAGGGTCTTGAAAAGAACGTCATATTAAACAATGGCAGGCGTTTTCTGTGCTTGCACAGAGGTTTTTCCTCCCTAATTGCAAATGGCCACGCAATGTTGCTTGAAAATTAATCAACACAAGCACATACCTAAAAAAACTGGTTGTGTTTCTTTGGTCTCCCCATTAACATCATTGCTGTAGTCAGAGATCTTATATATCTCATGATGGTAATCTGGAATGAAAAACGATAAAAAAAATTAGAACTCAAGTGATCTGGAAAAAATGAACACTGAACACATTGCTACAGTTTTACTACACAATTTATCAATAGATCTGCAGTTTATTTCATGTACATCAAATTAACCACAGAAAATGTGCTCTGTATCAGCACCTCCTAAAAAAACCTTTGCTCACACTGGAGAGACTCAGCTCAAATATTTCACAGATTTTAGGGAATAGCTACGCCTGCCCTAAATTACTGTGTTCATTTTCACAGCAAATTATCCCACCAGATGCCAATTATCTGGCTTCTTGCTTTACAGAAGAAAAACAGATTTATAATGAAAACTTTACCTTCCCAGAGACCAAGGCAAACTTTCAAACTTCACCTCAGTAAGGAATCAGCAGTGTACAYCAGGGCTGTATTGCTCAGCTRTCCTGACTCACACTGATGTCACYGGCCTCCCAACTCTGAAGGAAGGAGGATCAGGGACACCTTGGGATATTCACCTAAAGAAATTAATGCCTGTGATGACCTGAAGAATTAGCACTGGCATCTCATGTACAGAGATGTTACAAGATATTAAAAAAAAAAAAAATCACCACTGAGTTTCTATTTTAAATAAAAGACTGTTTAGCTGTGAAGGTCTCTGTTGTAACCCCAGGCAGGTGTTCACTAAAACCAGAGCTTTGTTTACATGTGTGCACAGAGGGAATAGTAAGTCCAAGGAAAAAAAGAGGTGTCTAAAGGCAGCTCTCCTGGATGCTATTTCTGACTCTGTTCCTGGCACACGCTCTGTCCTTCAGCAGATCGCTCAAGACTGAACAATATATTCAGTGTCTTCAAAAGGCCACCTCCCCACCTCACTCCTTCAATGTCCTCCCAGYTCCCAACGCTCTCAGCTACTCCCTCTGTAAACTGGTTTTATGTTTACTTGCCTCACAAAAAGYGAGACACAGATTAACTCACAGAAGGGGCTTTGGGGGATTAATGTAAAAGGTGTAGCACAAGCAGAGGGTGGCATAAGCAGCTCCTTCTCCCAAAAAGCAGCACACCTGCACCTCTGACCAAACAGCCACAGGGCTGGAAAAGTCTCCTGGAAGTCACCTTTTTGTTATGTGCTGTTTATTTGTACAGCACGACTGTCTCGCAGGCACAAGAGGAGGAACAACGCAGGAGGGAAACTAAAACCGAGCCTAACACAGCAATGCAATAGAATGCTAAGGGCCTGGAAAAAAAAATGAGGGGGAAAGAACCACACCACAAAACTGGAGAGGTCAACAATGAGATGTT
Source organism: Alauda arvensis (assembly GCA_902810485.1). NCBI lineage: Eukaryota > Metazoa > Chordata > Aves > Passeriformes > Alaudidae > Alauda > Alauda arvensis. The sequence goes on from CADDXX010000638.1 coordinate 192,401, forward strand.
ACACAAAGGGTTCTTCTGCTTCCCAAGCACGTCCAGCCAGTGAAATGAGTAAAGGTGAAGTTGGAGATATGACACTGAGGAAGTAAAAGCTTCTTTCATGAGACTAAACTGGCAGGATTTATGCTGCTTTCCATCAGTCACCATCCTGTTGAGCAGAGAGTGTGATGAAGTGGCTTGGTGGGCACCTGATGGCCAGTCAGGGTCTACCTGCCACACTCTGCACCTTCATCCTCTCAAGCACATTCCAAGATCTGTGGGAGCAAGTGCATGGAAACTAGGACTTAAATGACTTACAGACTCATGGTCCTTAGATACAGAGATTACTACACATGGTTTCTTCTCTARCACTTCCCTGTACACCCAGCTGGTCACAATATTCTTCTGCTCTGCAGCTGCTGCCTTAAAGTCACCAGATTTCATCCCAGAGGTGGCTGTGTCTTAGCACAGGAACRGATTTTCTCTTGATTTGGTCATTATTGATCATTGTGATAAGGTGCTCTGAAGTTATTTTTGGGACAGAATAAGYWTTGGGCACACATCAATAGCAGATGGTGTGTTACCAACCAATTCATACAGCACAGCCTTTTCTCTTTGGTTTCCTTCTTCTGCCTTGGATGTCACAGTCCAGGCACTGGAAAACCTTATCAATTTCACAACAGCAAGCACTAAACTGTGACATTACAGAATAACTCCTGCAAGAGGCAAAGGCCAATTACAAGAGACAACTATTTATACGTAATTATCTTTCTAATCAACTGTGATAGAAAAGAATATGAGAGCGCAGACTCACATACAAAACATGACTTTTATCTCCTCCATTCTCAAAGTACAAAGACATAATTTTCTCTCCAGGATATGCTTTTAGTGTAGTTTTCTATTTCACTTTCTACATCCATAAAGAGACCCCAGATAAAATATTATTAATAATGTGCCATTGTAACTGGATTTACCTATTAAAATAAGGTTAAACAGATTGTCTCACACACTGAGGCATGTCTAAACCTGTAAGAAGCGGCAACTGAGACTGGCAACACAGTCATCTATTTCTGGCACATACTCTTTTTACAGGTCCATTAGGACAGTAAGAAACAAAGCAAAATTTCAGTTTTGTTTTCCCACATTTCACTTTCACCACCTCCATGCTCCAGCCCAGTCACGCAATAACTCTGCCTCCAAGTTGGGAGCACGTTCAATACCAAAACCCCACAAACCAAACCTGTTCTCTRTAAAAATTACACCCTTGATAGGCTTGCTAATGGATACAGACCTCCAGTGCATTTCAGACACGTCTGCCCCTCTAGTTTTAACAGGGACCATGTTTAACAGGGGCCACAGACCCCCCCTACCACGACACAGCAGTCATTATTTACTATTCCCACCAAGTGAGTTTATTTCCATCTTTGAATTTCTTTGCTTCACACGTAATTTTCCAGAGCACTCCTCAGACAGCAATCTTGACACTCGTGTTTGTGTCCCCCTTTTCACCAGTGTGGCATCCACCCAAGCAGTCACCTGCCTTGAACTTGGCATGCAGGACACACACAGCGTTTCATGGAGATATTCCCGTCCAATACTTGGGAACACAAAAGGAGAAACGATCTCGAGTCAAATCCATCAGGGCAAAAACATCTCATCGGCCGGAGAAGGGATAAATCCCCAACCAAAATAAATCCCTAGGGCTGGGAAGTCCACCTGTTAAAATGCCTACCAGCGGCTGTATCTTTTCCCCCCTTTAATTAAAGAAAACAACAACAACAAGACTGAAACACAGAGCTGTGCTTCTTGCCCGACATGAATTCAAATATTTCTCCCCTCACGATCCCTTTTAAAACATCCCCTTTTCCACAAGCAAACACACCCCRAGCGAACAAGTTACACGCCAGCGGCTCTCCCCTGCCCACGTACAATTAATTACCTGCGTGGATTTTTAATAAAGCAATCCCGATCCAGCTTTTCTTTGAAATACACGGATGTACACAGCCGAGGAGAGGAAAAAAACCACCCCAAATACAATAAATCCACAAGAGTTGAATACTAAGGAGGTCTGTGGCTGCTCAAGTGTCATTATTTTTTGCTCGCTTCCCGATTTTATCTTTTCTTCCCCCCGCCCAAGCAGGATTTACCACGAAACACGATCCAACTTTATTTTGTGCAAGGTCTGCTTGGAAAAAAATAACACGTCCACCTGAGATGGTGTGGGGGAGGCTTGAGGTGGTGGTTTTGCAAAAACACGTAACACACATGCAAAAAATAATTAGAAAAAAAAAATGAGGAAACGGGAAGGGGGGTGAAAGAAATAAAATTTTTTAAAAAAGAAAGAAAGAAAAGAAAAACGCGCAGTGGTTCCGGGGAGTTCAGGCAGAGGATTGCGGAGTTCAATAACAGAGCCGGGAGGGAGCGGCGGCCCGGGGGCGCCGGCGTTTCATAACGCCCCGCTCCCCCCGGGGCAAAAGTCGGGGCTGCCCACGGCCAGCGAACAAAGCCCGGCCGCCCCCGCCTTACCTTCGTTGACCAGTTTAAAGCTTTGGGATTTCCTGCTCCTCTTCCTCTGGGCGAACTCCATGGTGCGGGCAGGAAGGAGCGGGGCGGACACAGGACCGAGCTCCGTCCCTCCGATCAGCAATACACGCGGGGGTTGGGAGAGACGGCGGCTCCGGCGGCGAATAAAGGGATCCGGGACAAGTTGGCTCCGGTCTCCCCCCCGCTCCCGCCCCGAACTTTGAGGGAAAGCGGGGTGCGGCGGGGGGAGCCCCGCGGGGGCGATGCCGCCGCCTTCCCCCCCGCCGGCTGCGCGGCCGCGGCCCGGCGGCGAAGGGCGGCCCGCAATGGCTTCGCCGCCGGCGCCGGGACCCCGGTGCCACCTGCTGGGGGAAGGAAGGCGGCGGTTCCGCCGGCCGGGAGCCGCCGCCACCCCGGGGCCGGCCCGCCGCCACTCGGCCCCGCCGCGGGCTGAGGGCGAGGGGCTGAGGGGCAGCGCCATTTTGTGTCCCCCTCCCGCCGCGCGCCTCACACACGGGCGCCGGCGCTGCCCGCTCAGCCCCGCCGTGCTGCCCGCGGCTCCCCTCAGGGGCTGAGCMCGGGCAACTCCTCGTGTTTAGCGGGACCGGGCCGGGGCCGGCGGGGAGGGGGTTGAAGTTGGCGTGCGGAAGCGGGTAAACATCAGGAGCTGATGGCAACACCTGTTTGTTGCCGTGTTTTACAGGGATTATCGCAGCGATGTGTCCGCTGGTGTCATGGACCGAGGCCTGGAGAAGAGCGCCGAGCCGCCGGCTGGGCTGAGGGATGTTGAGCTCTGCCAAACCTGGATCGCTTTAGCGAGAGGAAGAGTCCCTCAGCCAAAACCTGGATCGCCTTAGYAAGAGGAAGAGAGTCTCGGCTCTCCAGAGGAGCGAGATTTAGGGCGTCTGGCAACCCTCCCGACGGTCACCGTGAGGTCACTGCAGCCATACGGCTGGCCCAAACACAGCTGAAATTAGTGCTCTGATTTATTCACCACTTGACTCCTTCAGCCACACTTCCAGTTCGCTCACTGTGGTAAATTCACTGAGGGTGGGGTGTTTTTTTTTTTACAGCCGAGAGTGCTTTTGCCTGTTGCCTGTAGAGAAAGGACCCAGGCGTTTACAGTTATGACTACTGATAAGTGCAAACACAGCTCCGATCATCATCTTGTGTTTTACATGTAGTCAGACTGTGTTGTGACAAGGAGAAGTCTATGTGATACTTGCATACGCCCACTTGAACAGATGCAAATGCAGATCTTGCCTTGGTCTCCTCAGAGTACCCAGGAGAATCCCGTTAGCTCCAGTCATATTGACCGACCCTATCACTCGAAATAATGACATAAAAYGAGCAGGAGGGAAGCAAATTGAATACTAACAGTAGTGATTTGTATCCTAACTGTGTGCATAGACTTAGACAGACCTGAATTCTTGGGTGCAAGGTGCCATSCAGACACACACAGAGGGTATACGTGGTTCTGAAAATGTGCAAATAGTCTTAATGGTGAAGCAATATCAGAAAATATGCCTAATGGTAAAATTTATTATATGCTGGAAAATTAAATTCACGAGGGAGGTTATGGAAACCTCACAGATTGGGTAGGGGTGTAATTTTCTATTAAATTGCTAAGTGGAAAATCCCAGAGGCAATCAATATGCTACTTTTGGAATTTTCCTAAATTTCTCTGTAAGACTTTGCGAAAGGAAACTGGGCTAACGTACTATTTAAAATCCTGCATTATATATTTTTGGGAGGATGCTGAAGCAGCAAAGGTAGATGGATGTCATATGCTGTTTGCTGGATTTTGTGGGTCCAATTAATCTCTGGTACAGTGCAGTGAAGTTGTGTCTGAAATGCAGCAGCAGCATGCCTAAATTTTTCCTACAAAAGGAGTGGGGTTTTTTTCTTTTTTTTTTTTTTTCCCTCCTCAAACAGTCTGCTGATTCCTGTCTGCTAACTAACTTTATTTACAGGACTTAGAGCATTGCTGAAACTGTTGTGTTTGACTCTCATCCTTCCTGGGACAATAGGAGAATTTTTATAAAGCATAAGGCCCTCATTTACAGTTCAGCTCACATGATGAGCTTTATCCTGCATTTGCCAAAGGAATGTGCTACAAAAATCTTTCCTGTTTTCCTGTTACTCAATTTTGTGAAACATTTTGGGGTATAATTTATGAAAAAGTGAAGGCAATGTTTTATCAGCTGCTCTCTTGCTGGTTGTAGTTCTTCCTTCCCTGTGCTGATATTTTGCTTAAAGGGACACTCGTGGTTTTAAATGACATTTCAGTCTGGKCAATGCAGTTTCCAGTAATGTTTTACAAGAGTTAGCACATCCCCTTTTTCACTGATACTTCTCATTTTCCTTTTTGTGAATTAGAGAGATCCATCCTTTCCATGCAGAGTAAGCCTGATCCTGCAAGATAACCTAATTGTGGTCACTGATGAATAAATCTTGCAGCTTTCATTTCTGAAAGTGTGAGCCAGTGTGGGTACCACAGCCCTGATCCTGCCATCTCATCTGCATAAAAGTGAATTAGAAACTAGGACAAGGTGACTTTAGGTCAAACTCTTGTAGTTATCCACACAAGATGTAGGAGGATCCAGTARCTGGGAACAGTTTTCTGTCCTGTTCTGCTGGTGTTTCTCAGCTGGGGCTTAAAAAAAGCTACACAAGCTCAAAGGCTCCCATGTGCAGGGAGCTGTGAGCCTGTTGTTGGATATTTTGGGGTGGGCATCCTAAAACTGGACTGGGATCATCTGCTCGTTTGTYACAGGCCACCATTGCATTATTCCAGCTGGAGAAATGGAGAGATGAAAGTCCTCTTTATCCCATTAGAATAGCTGCCTTGTGTCACCCTAGATAGTCACTGCCTGCATCACTGTGGCAGCCAAGTCACTTAAGATAAAGTGCACCCTGGCTCTGGGGGAAGACAGCTTTTAATTTCATCTCTTATTTCAGTTTCTGTCTGAGTATCATGTTGTTATTACTACATATTAAGAACCCATAGGTCCTTCTTTTTCTGGTGAATATATGGAAAATTCTGAGCATTTTGCTTCTATTCGTGAATGGTTTCAAAGTATTTCCTCAAACCATTAACTGAGTAATGTGTTTTTTCAAAATGCCATGAAATTAGCCAACTAAATAAGGGCTTTATCTTGCAACATGCCCCAAGTCAGTATGATCATCCCTGATTATTTCTTAGTTAACACTTTATTATGCTTCAAGTTACTTTAAAATATCCCCTCCCTGTTCTAACTGATAGTAATTTTTCCAACAATTTTCTGGTGTGTAAAATTCTTATCTTTTTCATTTCAGATCATGAGCTAACTGATTAAATATAATTAATCTGATAATATTTCAGTATTAACAGCAGCAGTGTTCTTCACACAGTCCCAGTCTTTTTCCTTGTTTCCTGGTGTGTCCAGTTCATGATAATATTKTATTATTCAGAAGTAGGATGGAATAGGACAAAATTGACTAAAGAGTCCTAGAGCTGAGGAGAATTAAATAAGTGTACTAAGRACCCCTTCAGCTTTTCAGTTGGAAAAATTATACTGAGGAAGTCTCATAAACTCAGTGATTTGATCTGAAGCTTAAAAGTCTAACGTCAAGGAATTCATGTGAGGCCATGTGAAGTGGGAAGAGGCTSCTGACTGTCTCATTAATAGCACCATGATTGCCACTCATCTTGGAGCCATGATGAGGTTCCATGTGGTATTAGGAAGCAGGAGAAGGGTGAAGAGGTAAACTAGAGACCAGGAGCTGCACAGGTGACAGGTTAATAGGTGAGCTATTTTGGTTAGTTATGTGTAATGAATGGCACTGAGGAGATTTTATAAACTGTAGTAGTGTTTCCAGTGGTGGCTTTGTGGTCATATGACACATGTGGGCAGTACTGAGYCCCCAGGCTGACAATAGGGCACGTTGTGCTGTGCTGGCTCACTACAAACCTTCCCTTTCAGCAGGCTCTCAGGCTGCCATATCCAAGGACTGGGTCATTAGAGAGGAAGGTGTCTGGATGTCCTGGGGAATTCTGAAGTCAGGAGTGCGGTTTAACTTGTTTTCCAATCCTCCTTAAGTTCCTYCTGTAGCATTTGAGCGACACTACTTGACATTTCATGTCTCTGGCTTTACTCTCTTTTCCTTTTGGAACACAGTTTTGAAATGCCTTCTTGTCCATTCTGCTGCTTGTTAATCTTTCTCATATAAATTTTAAAGAAAAAAAAAATTACAGGACAGRCCAATGTTTTCATCTGTTTGCCAGCTCAGGGAGACCAAAACATTCCAGAACTGTGTCAACAATAAAKAATATAACTGAATCTATGTACAAAGTGTTCTTTGTGTGTGCACAAACCCTCTGAACATTTCCATATCAGAATGCAAACCTCCTGAACATTTCCGTATCAGAATGCAAACCCCCTTTTGACTGTAAGGCTGGACTTTTCCCCCCCTCTGTGAATTTATGTCCAGCTTGGACTAAGGTTGCAGGGAGGGGCACTCTGTTCTAAGAGTCAATGCTTGATGGTCATCCACGTCATCCACTCTGATCCAATCCCTGTGGGATAATTAGATATTAAGGTATTAAGTCCTCCCTAGGAGAAACCAGAGTTTGGATTTGAATTCTGGGAGGAGTGGAAAGGAGACCAAGGTGTCTAAGCAACAGATGTGGTTGAAGGATGAAGAAGAAAMGGTTTCAACAATGCTCTTTTTTATGAAGGAGAATGTGGAAGAGTAAAAGAAATCTGCCCATATACATGGACACCCTCTGCTTCTCTGCAACATGGAGAAACCATGAGCTGAACTAATTTTGCCCTTAAAATCCAACTGCTCCTCCAGGARCTGAGGACAATGTGAGCAGGGCTTGTTATTTTGCCCAGAAATTTGAACTTTTGTGCTATATAAATAATAATAATAATACTTAGAAATTTTAGTCTGGATGTGTCTTTGCATCACTACCACCTCTGCCTAAGAGATAAAATGCAAAGCCTGGCTGGTGTCCTCAGAAAGGGCATGTTTGAGTTTTGGGTCATCCCAGAGTCAGTGTCAGCCCAAGCACAGCAGTCAGCATTCCCAGTTCTGATGGATGCTGCAGGCACGAATGGCAGCAAGCTTAGCTCGGGGTCCAGCAGCCCAGCGAGCCCCCTGCTAGGGMGAGTTCCGAGAGGGTCACGCTGCTGCTAATCACTCCTCCATTTTTGTGTCAGTTTGCTTCAGCCACAGCAGCTAGGGAGTGAGAGTGCAGTGATGCAATCGCTGGAGCTACGGATGGAAAAGGAATGCAGCATCAGCTGCAGGAACAAAAGCATTTAACACCTTCCACAGCTCCTGGAGGCTGCGGGATGAAGCCCAGGCAGCAGCCATCCTCCTCTGAGTCTTGGCTGAGCCTGATGYGGGGATGTTGTGCTGTGCTCCCCAGCCCAGCCTCTCGCTGTTTCCAGCTTGCCACAGGGACCTGCTCTCCGTGTCTCGATTCTGCCTTGATCCTCTTCCCTTCCTCCTGCCACACATTAGTAAATGCACTTGCAGTAAAATCAATGGGAGTTCGAAAACTAAAAGTAATGTGTGCTTTGGTATGCTACTAATCCACTTACTTGGATCCTCTTACTGCTCCTCTGGGCTGCCCTGATCCTCTCTATCAGCCCACCCAGCTGCTCTGATCTGCTCTCTAAACTTCTGCYGTGGCTATATTAGCATCCCTGTCAACTCACAGACTGCTGCCTCAACGCCATCAATCCCTTCTCCCAATGAGAGTTTCTCTACTAAATTATAATCCCTGTAGCTCAGAATACTGATGCAAACTAAAATAAATTCATGAAAAGTTGCTGCAGCTCCTACTAAAACATTCTATTYTCCTAAATGTTTTCCAACAGTACTTACATTTCAGGCTGGTAAAATAGCTTCAGACACATTCATAACCACCTGCCTGCTTTTCAGTTGTAGAAAATAAAATTTCATTACAAGGTACAATGGAGTTCAAAATCTACTCACACATGCACTTTTTAAAGAGAGATTATGTGAATTTTAAATCTCTGTCAGGCTGGAGACTGACAACATCTGAAAATGGTGCTTTTATTCAGCAGTAAGATACATACAGCAGCATTTTCATTAATGTGACCCCCCCTGGATTTACCTTCAGAGATGTGTAGATACTGAAGACTCCATGGCCCATTCAATCCCTGACCTCTCTGCAGAGGCAGCCAGTGCACCTGCAAGGGCATTTTCTCTGAGATGGCCACATCCTGCAGGGATCAAACTGACAACACAGAACTATGATCATTTTGTAATAACTTTGAGAGATTTCTTGCCTGTGTTGAATAGAAGCTAATGAACTCAGAAGTACAATACTTTATGCTAAACCATTTATCTTCTATAGGCATTAAAGTGGAAGAAAAATAGATGTTTTTATGTGCTTTTATACCATCCAACAAGATCTATTTGGTGTTTGAGTGGTGGTGTCTGCTAATACAGCTAAAATGTCTGAAACCCAAGGGATGTTAAGTGTAGACATTGCTTTGGGGAAGGTTGAAAAAAGAGACAGTTGTATGGATCTAAAATGCAGTGCATGCAGTTTGACARCCCAGTCTGCATTTGCAGGGCTTAGTCCTGTAACTGCACCTTTCCTGGAAAGACTTTGTTGTTTGGGTATGTGTGGTGCAGGCTGATGCTGGGAGTAAGGATGTTCAGTGCTTCACATCATTTGCCCTACACTGCTGGAGTGCTAGAAAGAACAGCTACAAAAATGCCAACAACAGCAAAAAAAMCCAAAACAACAAAAAAAGGCAGCATGATCATTTTCCTCCAAGATGTTTTGGATTCTTTAACAGCCACAAATGGCCACTTATGTCAAAAAAGCACAGTCTCCCTAGTGACATCTTGGGACTGATTCATTAGGGACTCTGATGACACAATGCCATAAGTTGAGCTATGAATACTGTTCCTGAAACAACAGAATTTTCATCAGATATCTCCCATATCAGCCAGCTTGGCAGTAAGTAGCTGTTCTTAAATGCAAAGCTTTTTAGAAGCAATAGYGAGTTTTTACACCACCTTAGTTTTCCAGATAATAAAACTTCTRGGATAGGAAAGACTCATGCATCCTATAGACARCTGAAACAATGCTCATAAATATTCYCTGTCAAAATCAGAGGATAATTAGCAGCCAAACAGTTATTTCAAGCATGTTTCTAAAAGCCACACTAGCCTTACCAACCACTACCATCTATAGGGATGTCACTACTTTCCTAATTATTTTAACAGTGCATTACAGAGGTGTGCCCCGGCAGACAGGAGTAGCAGGGGTTGACTTAGCATGAGAACTAATAAAGTGATCCTTTAAAAAGCAAAACAAACCAAATTCAAATGTCAACTTCATGACACAGAGAGGTCATACATTTTGGAAGACTTATGTTTGTTAGAAATATGGGAACCTTTTTTCTGCCTTTTCCTCCCCTGTGAGCTTCCCTTGTCTTTGCAGTGGGATTTGGACACCTGTGGTGGAGCACTACCCCCAATTTCTTCCTCAATCTTGCCTCTAGCTGAGTGTTTCTCTGACTGTGACCTCCTGGAGATTGTGTGCTGTTTGGAAAGCTGAATAATAAAAGTGAAAGCCCAGAGTGGCTTRAATTGACTAAATGGAGGGGATGGGCCCATCCCCAGTGTCAGGATTGTAGGGAAGTGCAGTTTGCAATCCTTAGCAGAAATACTAACACATGTGATAGAACAACTGGAGGTGCCCTATAGATGTGACAAGCTGGAGGTACCTGTAAACAAARTAATTGTGGAGGCATTGGGGAATTGGGTGGGTTAATCCCTCCCAAAAAGTTAAAGACTGTTTCAATAAAAAAGAGAAAAGATTGAGACTGAGTGAAGAGCTGCCTTTGCCAGAAGTGGACATACTTTGTCATGGTGTAAAGGTAATTTTATCCAGTGTATTTTTTGGTATAGTGTTTTGAAGCTGAATAAAAGGAAACATGTACTTATCTGAAAAGGGTTTTCAAGAGTCATCTGTGCCCTTGTTACTTGAAATGAGTTCTGCAATCTTGATCAGCTGCAAGGCATCAGTTCTGCCTCCTGTGTGCAAGTGAAAGCATATGCTGCTGAACTGGGGGTTTCCCCTGTTTTAATATCAAATAGATAAATGAAACTRGATGCCCATAAAGATATGACCTGGAAACAACTAAATGTAAACTGAATACAACCACTGAGAGCAGACAAAATTATTCTGATCTGTGTTACCACTTTGGCAAATAGAKGACATCTGGGTTATTTGAGTGAAACTGGGTTATTTGAGCTGCCTTCAATAATCTRTCTGTAGGTTGACAGTTGGCTTGCAGCAGATAAAGCTGAGCAATCACTTAACCAGCTAGAAATTGGAATGAAACACCTCATGTATGTTTTAAGCTTGTWTTTCTATTGCTTACAAGGGTCTTACAAATGTTCCAAGATTTTGAATAACTTCTAGATTTCCCTTTCCAGTCTTGATTTCATATTTAATGTTGTGAAGGAAATTACTTCAAAGTAGCTTTGTGGTTAACTCTGTGGGGTTGTTCCAGAGGTTTGCAGAAACCTGGATCTAGGGAAAACATGGGTAACACTATTGCTTCCAGACCCAAGCTCAGTTGCTGGRAGCCCTCAAGACTCTGGTTTTGGGTTTGGGAGAGCTTAAAGGCCTGGCTACAGCCCTGACAGCAAATRTCCTATTTATTAATCACATGAAAAACAGAGATGCAAGGCCACAGTGGTACCAAACCAGCAGGACTGAAAAGCAAAACAGAAACAATAGAAAACAAAGAGTCAGACTTTGGATTTATAGCAATGATCTAATTGWCTCTAATGAGTAGAGTAATGCCACGTATGATAAACTGATAATTTGAAATACAGCTTGCAAAAGCACACATTTCACTGTGTTRAAAATAACTTATGCAATGATGTCATCTAAGGGAGAAGTGCATGGATGAGGGACTGGCACAGGGAAGGAATAGTCTGCKTTCACAACACAGTTAAACAGTTTGCACACTCTGAGGGCTCCTCAGAACAGTGGTGACTTGGCGAAATCCTTTTGCAGTGTGGAGGAAGAGTTTCCATGATGTGATCCAAGGATGAGATCTCACACTGTGAGCTTTCATSTGCACCATGAGTTCATCCAGCAAGCAGAGCTCCAGATATCCACCCTAGAGCCAAGGAGCATGTGTGAATGGAGACAGAGGATGAGAGATCCAGAACAAAGCAAGCAGGAACCATAACAAGTTGCCAGCATAGATATTGCCTCAGGAAGATATTCTGAGGAACAGAGGAGCTTTGAACTGTCCAGTGGAGACCWGACCCAACCATCTCAACAATCCACATCCCTCAGAAAATGCTGCCCTGACCTCAAGGCAAAGAGGAGTCAAACAGATTTGCCATCCTGGAGATCAGACAGGAACCAGGAGTGGATCTCTTCATGAGGTGTCAGTGAAAGAAAAAAGATACCAYCTCTTCCTATACATTAGAAGGCTTTGTAATCTCTTCAAAAAGAGAAATCTCAAATGGATGGATGACACCAAAAATCATTTCTCTCATTCCTTCTTTGGGGAGATATTGGTAAATGTCCTCAGAAAAACGGAAGCAACATAACTACGTATTTGCATGCTTACAGTAACTCTTTTGGGAGATGTGTCTTGTCAATAGGACAAGACAATGTCTTGATCACAGAGGAGATTTACATTACTGGATGCTTTGATTTGGAGGCAAGAGAGTACAAGTACTGGAGAAAGAGCAATTGAGGAAAGTTGAGTCATCAGTAGTGAACTTTTAGGCAGCTTTTAGACGTACAGCATTACTTTCCAACCTTGCCAAAGTTGTTTCACCAACAAAAACTAATCAGCTGCTTCCTTGTCCCTTTTACCCCTCCCTGACACCTTATTTATTTATTAAATAAAACCAACAAACTAGGAGATCTTTGGTCTAAGAGTCACCTGACAGTAACTGCTTCTCACAAATACTGTGTGTGAGTTGGCTTTCTTCCTTTCTTTTGTACTGGGAGGCTCTCTCTCACTCTCCCCCACCCACAGAGGGACGTAGGAGACAATCAGAAGTGTGAAAGTGAGAAGACTTCTGGATTGAAAGACTATTTAATGGGACAGCAAAGCAAGATAGCAACAACAACAAGAAGAACAACATAATATACAAAACAAGTGATGCACAATGCAATTGCTCACTACCTGCTGAGCAATACCCAGCCAGTTCCTGAGCAGCAGCCCCCAACCAACTTTCCCCCCAGTTTATATACTGAGTGTGATGCCATACAGCATGGAATATCCTTCTGGATATTCCAGAATATACACAAGCTGTCCTTGTGTCCCCCAGTCTCATTGCTGGCAGGATATGAGAAGCTGAAAAGYCCTTGACTTAGTATAAACTCTGGTTAGCAACAACTAAAACATCAGTGTTTAGTTATCAGTTATTCTCATACTTGATCCAAACCACAGAACTGCACTGGGTATTAGGAAGAAAATTACCTGTATCCCTGCCAAAACCAGGCCAGTGTCAGACTGGAGCAGGAAATGAATCAAGGTGTAAGGYTGTGTGTACTCCAGAGTAAATTGAGGGGGCAGCTGGCACTCTGACACAAGCATCTGGATTAGTTTACCATAAAGTCCACTACAGAGTATTCCTACAATCTCCYGACCTATGCCCTAACCCAAATGTGGGCACATTCCCCCAGGACTCATACAGAGACATTCTTGGATTCTATCACCATCAGATGTGATATAATTTCCTTTTATAGAACTATGAGAAGCGTAGGAGGACTGTTCCTGCTTCCTCATTGCAAAGTGATTGCATTCAAGCCTGAGGTAAAGCAGAGCACTTCTAAATCCAGAGCCCTCCAGCCTGGGGTTAAACAACCCTGCAAACCTCTGGATGTGCCATTTTCTACAAACAAGAGTCATGGCACACAGCTCAGGTTACCTACAGTGGGTGAAAAGCCAGTTGTRGTTACAGCTCTCCAAAACAGCTACTGAAACAATGGAGCTTACAGAGGGGAAAGACAAGGAAGAAATCTGTGAGGACCTAAAGGTGAAAAAAAAATCTGAGAGGAGTTCTTACTCATTCTTCAAAGTGTTTTCTGCACCCTTTGGACTTTACAAGCCACAGGGTGGAAATAGCTGGAGAATGTCAAGTAAATAAAGAAAACAAGAGATTTCTTGATGTTACTACCTGTGTCACAATGCTGAGTGGCTGATGACAAAAGCATTTAGCTCTGGGATGTGCACACTAAGGAGCTCAGTCCCTACCAGCTACCTCAGTCCTCAAGGCCTGAAGGAAGCAGATACCAGGTATCACAGGCATCCCATCTTCCTACGTGGCATTTGCACTCTGTGTGGCTGGCCAGTAACCAGCCTCATTGAATCATTTAGGTTGGAAARTATCTCTGAAATAATCAAATCCAATCATTAACCCTGCCAAGTCCACCAATAACCACATCCCCAAGTGCCACATCTACACGTTTTAAATACCTCCCAGGATGGTGACTCCACCACTTCCCTGGACAGCCTGTCCCAGTGCTTGAAAACCCTTTTGGGAAAGAAATTTTTCCTAATACCTGAGGCCACCATTTATCTGCTATTAGCTGTCATCTGCAAGCAAGGCCCATGGCATGAGGCACTGTACAAACACACAGTCACAGAGACTTTTCCCCAAAGATTTTTCAAGCTAAACAGAGAAGACAGCTGAATAAATTGCATGCAGCCTCTCTTTAAAGAACCTGTCAAACACCCCTTTGTAAAACCAGCTGTACTAAAACAGGGAAAGACCCCTCTAAAAATCATATTCCACCTCTTTTGCTCCACTCCTTGATAGAAAGCATCTATAATTTGGCTCTGTCCCATAATTACCGTCATTATACTGTCTATGTATCACTTTAAATAACCTGCTTCCAACAGCAGTGCAGTATTTCGTGGATACTAAAGAAGCACAACTTGAGGCCGTCTCCTCTCGTCCCTCGGAGAAGGGACCGACGCCCTCAGCCCCGCCGCTCCTCCCGGCCCCCAGGGGGCGCCACGCGGCGGCGCGGCCTYCCCGGAAGTGACGGCGTTGTTTTCCTGCGGCACTTCCGCAGGCCGCCATGGACATCCTGAAACGGGAGATCAGCAGGAAGCGCCAGCAGCTGGAGGAGAAGGAGCTSCTGGGGGTGAGAGCGGGCGGCRTGGACACGAGGAGCCGCCCGGGGTGTGGGCCCGGGGGAGGGCGGCGGGGSTGAGCCGGGAGCGGCCCGGGATGGCCGGGAAGGGAGCGGGGAGCGGCCCAGGGCCTGGTTTCCCAAACCTGCGATGAGCCAGGGTGGGATCGGGCAGGAGCCAGGAGGGGTTTAGGGGCGCGGAAGTAGCCTGGCTTCAGCCTCGCTGTGTTCCGTGGGCTTTTGGGGCTGGTTTCGTTTATTTCGGGCGCTGAGGGATGAGAAAAGACAGTGCGAAGTGTAGGGAACAGAGAGTGGTTTCTGTCCTCCCCTCAGCCGCGTTCTGTCCATACCCGGGCAGGGTCTGAGCAATGTGTGTGCCTAAAAACCCCATATCCGGGCAGGGTCTGAGCGGTGTGTGTGCCTAAAAACCCCATATCCGGGCAGGGTCTGAGCAACGTGTGTGTGCCTAAAAACCCCATACCCGGGCAGGGTCTGAGCAATGTGTGTGCCTAAAAACCCCATATCCGGGCAGGGTCTGAGCAATGTGTGTGTGCCTAAAAACCCCATATCCGGGCAGGGTCTGAGCAATGTGTGTGCCTAAAAACCCCATACCCGGGCAGGGTCTGAGCGGTGTGTGTGCCTAAAAACACCACAGTACAGCAGATCCCCTTTCAGGGTTGTCTCATTTTGAGTTTTGGCACAGAGGCTGAAGTAGGGAGCTGTGGTCAGAGGCTGTTCTGCATCAGACAAAGCATGAAGGAACAAGTCCTTGATTTGTACTAAACAAGGGAAATGCTTTGGGGTGACCACATTTTCCAGCTGTTTTGTGTCTGGAATGKCTTTTCAGGTGCATTTCTACAAAGCTGCTCCAAATTCCTTATAAAATGCCGTGTGTTAAGGTGATCTCTCCCATCTCCTTGATTTAATATCAAGTAATGTGTTTAGTATGGTTTATCTGAACAACCTGGGCCTGCTTGTGCATGTCTGAAGTGAAACTTTGCACCAAAGACCACCAAGGCCTTACATGACAATAAATTTGGGTTTTCTGAAGTGCTGGCAAGCACAYTGTACTCTTAATTCTGCTTATCCATCTATCCTGCAAAGTAACTCTRTATTGCTGATTTCAGAGGTGCTTCCAGCTAGTTCCCTTTCTGTGGCAATGTAGGCAGCTCTGGGAAAGGATGTAGCTGAATTCACCAAGCCAAGTAAGAAAGTTTGAGTCATTTTTGCTCAGCCATGCAAAACTGTGAACTGGTAACAGCTGTCCTCTCTTTTAGGGAAATAAGAAGTATTTCAAACGCAGTGAGTTAGCTAAAAAGGAAGAGGAGGCCTACTTCCAGAGATGTGGCTACAAGGTATGGAAATTGTTCTTCCAGGACTTGGTGTGTTTATTATGAAGTCTGCATTTTTTTTTCATGGACAATATCAATGTTGTTAATGATAATTGTTGTTCTTTGTTCAATCTGTTAATGTTATACATTAGCCTGTAAATGAGAAGCCACCTGGAGAGGTATGACTTTCCAAAGCCATTTTCAATGCAGGAAAAAAATATGCATGACATACAGCTACTTMAATTTGTGTTATGGTTTGGCTTTTATTTCTTTCTTTGTTTGTTTGTTTTATTTGTGGAAAGCATGAAATGGCTCGGGATCAAAGCTTGTCTTCCTTTCTTCAACTGTGCTGTTAGGCATGAAAATGGATCTGATACAGCCACCTTCCTCCCCTTGTTGAGAAAGATGGATACATTTGGATAACTTTATCCAATCTTCATTGTCAAAATGTCCAAAAGAAATCAGTATAGTGTGGGTGTGCATCAAAAAGTTCTGCCAACTCTCCTAAATTTTTTTTTGGGTTTTGGCCATTAACCACCCAGCACTGAAGCTGTGCAACAACAGCATTCAYGTTCTTGCTGGCAAAATATTAGGAACAATTGGTTACCTCAGGTGCATTTTGCAACAAATGGGTGATCTGGAAGGCTTTATCTGCCTTGTAATGGTGTCAGGGCAAGAGTTTACTGAAATGGAAAGAATGTTGTCTTTTCCAAGTGTGTGTGCCTGCCTGCCTGCCTGATGGGATGTCTGGGAGGGGGGGATGCATTCCCTGGGGAAGAGAGTTTCATCATCTTGTTTGCTGTTTAGAGGGCACAAATAGGAGCTTTGTTTTCCAGTGACCTTTACCCAGTTAGTGACTTATTCTGAAACCTTGATCTGTTTGTGCACATTTGARCGTCAATGCCAAAATGATTCATGGGACGTGCAGCACAAAGTCCTGGGAAAGCTCTGTGAATCCAGCTGCTCTTCCAAGTGCAGATGGCTGCCTGATTGATGCCTTTTGAGCATTAGCTTGAATTCTTCAGAACCTGCTGTGGTTCAAGTGGTGTTACCTGTGCTGCTGCAGCACCAGTTTTGGTGTGAAATGCAACCCTGAAAATGGTTTTAAAATAAGTTACTTTGTTAAATTTAGTATCTTTTTTAGACACTCCCAGGTTTCTGCATTTGTTCTTCACTCTGTTCATGAGACATGGAACACAGACTGATTTCCTTTTAAATTCAGATGACTTTTTACTTTGCTTAGACTTAATAAGTTGGAATAATTCAGCTTTGAAGAAAGCACTGAAACAAAAATAACAGTGGTAAAGATAATGCTTGTAACTTGGAGTCCAGCTGACAGAATGGATCAAATCTTTTCTTCCAATTCTGCTGTCTCTGTATGATTTCAAAAATATTTRTAAGTAAAAAATTGTATGTATCCTTCTGCTCTGGGAGTATATTTTTAAAAAAAAAAACTTTTTACATAATTTTCCCATGTTTTCTGTCCCCTGTCAATTCCTCCTTCCTTGCACTGATGGAAATTTTATTTTTCCCCTCCTTTTGTGTGTTATACATTGATTTAATTGTCCTTCCCTTGTTCATTCCAAACACCTGTAGTTGTATGATTGATTTTTTTTTCTGTGTTTGCTAATACAGCATTGAATGTARATTTGTGGCTGAATCTTGTAGCTGGAGCCCCAGGAGTGGATCCTGCCAGCCACATGGAGTCACACTGACACCTGAGCAAGGCTGGCACCATGGCCTGAAAGAATAAAAAAGCCTCTTTAAAAAAAAGAAAAAAAATTCTGTCCAGTACCTTCCTCAAATTGATCAACCCAAATTTAGGCTGCCCATGCACAGGGAATGCTGCAGGCTGCTCTAGCATTAATTGGGTTGTTTCCCTTTTAGCAAGTACAGAAAGGAAATTAATTAAGAACAAACAAGCTATGAGTGAGCACTGAAGATGTTTCTTTATTATAGGAATATTACTACCAGCAGTCTGCTCCTGCTGTCAGGAATGTTGAATTTGAGCTTATACAGGGAGCTGTAGTTACATGGCTGCTGTCTCAAAGTTACTTTGATCAAAGAGTTGTTTTGCATTATTAAAATACTGAATAATGAAAAAGGAATGCTCTCTTTGATTCAGGGACTTTCTTTTAGACTAAGAGGAGTTGTTAATGATATTCTGTTCTTATGAGGAGTTGTGTCTTTTTTTGTTTGCTTTTTTTTTTTTTTAACCTGCAAGAATTTGGCAAGGTTGTTAGAGAGGTGCATTACCTAAAACAAGGTTACAGAGGTGCATTACCTCTCAAAAAAACCCCAACAGAAACTGTGGATCACTGCTAACTGTGCTCAGCTCTCTGAAGCTGCAGGTAATAAACACTGTAACTAACACTGACCCTGGAAAAAGCAGCTCCACTCCCACCCTGCTCTGGGATTGTCCTTCTTGTCCCCTTTTCCTTCTGTCTGTGCATGTGCTGGTCCTGGGGAGCTGGATGAGRAGGTGAAGCAGGCTGGGAACAGGACCAGTATTTGTGTTTGTCAGGATATTTTCTGTTTGAATCATTTCCCCCTCCTGGTTCATCACACAGTGATGCAAATGGTCTTGCATGTGTGGAAAGGATGGAACAGGGGCAGGAATCAACAGGCAGAGGGTGGTTTTGCTATTTTTGGCACCARTGCTGGCATCTGCCTGCTAAAGTGACAGCCAAACTTCAGCARTTGTCCTTTCTGTTTGCTGGAGAGAATGTTTCCTGCAGCCTGCAGGAGAGTCAGTTAATTACTGATACCATCAAGGACTTGTATTGTCCTGTGAGATGCAATTATGGACCATAAAACTATGAAACTAAAGGTTTTATATTGTCATATTAAAGTCTGTGTTCCAGAGTTCTGTATCTTGCCATCATTTCTCATCAACATGTGGGTTTGTTTCCATTGCCCATGAGTAACTGTGTCTGTTGAATGTAGGTACAGCAGCAGGAAGAGGAGGAGAAACCTCTGGCTGCATCAAATCCAGTGCTGGAACTCGAACTGGCAGAGGARAAGTTACCAATGACTCTTTCCAGACAGGAGGTAAAATCAATCTCCATAAACTTGACTGATTTAGTTTACAGCAAAGACACCTGAAATTTCTTGTTAGGGCTGTTCCATCCAGTGAACTGTACTTTTTATGGCAGTTTTWTTAAATAATAAGCTTCAATTTTTGCAGTCAGCTATTAATGGTCATCTTTGCTAATCAGGGCTCTGCTGTACAATAGAATGCATGGGTAGGTACAAATGGGTAGAGCCTCTCTGATACAGAGATTTACACACATGTTATATAACATTTTACTCTTTCAGAGTGATACCCTGAATATCAGCATTATCCTTGGATAGTACTGAAGATAGTACGCTGACTTTTTCCAGGATTTTTTTTCCCCTGAGCTTCTTTTCTTTGTAACTCATTGGTCTGAACACAAATTTAGAAACTAAGTTTTGGAAGTTCACCTTAGCCTTTAGAAGAAACAGTCCTAAAGCCAGAGCAGCTGGGATGTTCTTTGCCTTTCCTAGGGATAAAAATGCCTATGTGGATTTAAGTTCATAAACAGACCCACACCCCAAAGGAGAAGCAGGAAGTTCAGAAGGACAAAATACACTCTAATCTTGGAAATACTGAAATTCACAGCTGAGGTCATCCAGGCATGTCACACCTCCCTTAATTTGTCAGTATATTCAGGTTTTTACAGGACTTTTAATGGGGGCTTGGTTTGAGGTTTGAATCAAGTTGGGGGAGGCTTTTTCACTTCTGTTATCTTTACTCCTAAAGTAACTATCCCATTAGATTTTGGGGCTTCATRTTTCCCAAATGCTTACTGGTGGGGSTTTTYAGCAGATCATCTCATAGCTGTGCTAGGACAACCTGCAGCCCAGTTAGTATTTTTCTTGCCAAGACAAATAGGTGAGTGAGATTATTGTCATGTTCCTTTGTGATTTTGAAAATGGTTTTTAAGCTCTGCCAGAGGGATGATTTGTGTGTATTTGTTTGAACAAGTCAGAGCAGGAAGRAGTTCAGCTGTATCAAACAGCCTGGGATTTCATGCAGAATTTGGATCAGTAATATTTGGAATGACCTTTCACTGAAATACCGTGGGAATTTTATATTTAGATTGCAAAGTGTCTGGAACATTTTTCTACTGCTTAAAATATTGCCATTTCCTCTCCAGTCCAGCTYAGCTTGTTATTCTAAGCAAAGTAAATAAATCTGTCATTCTGGATTTTATTTTGCTTCCTTTATGAGTCAGGGAGTGCTTTGATTCTTTTCAGGTTATCAGGAGGTTACGAGAGAGGGGTGAGCCCATCAGGCTGTTYGGAGAAACAGATTATGATGCATTTCAACGTCTGAGGAAGATAGAAATTCTTGCCCCTGAAGTAAACAAGGTAAGACTGGCTCTTGGTTACTTATTTGTGGTGGGGTAATCAATAAGTAACCCTAGAAAAGTTACCAGAAATAATTTTCAGTAACKGTTAATTTTCAGGAGGAGAAGGTAATAGACAGCAAAGAGAATATGTGCTCTTGTCTCTTTTTTTTTTCTGAGAAACTATGTTAAATGTCAGAATTTTGTGCACAATTACAATTATGTTAGAGAGTTCAGCCCTAGAAACCCACCAGGCCCTTGTCAGCTGGAAAAGGGGCCTTCAGGTGGCACTRATACCTCAGCTTCTTCTGCCCCTGCTTTTTAATGAGCAGGGAACAGTCATTTACTGTTAAAATAATCCTGTGTCTGTGGTTATTTGCACCCCTGAGAAGGCACAGGTAAGTAAGAGCAGGAYTGCATGCTGTCTCTCTGGGATGGAAAGGATTTTTCAAATCCCTGGATTCTAGAGCTATAACTCTATGGAAATGTCATTCCCCCCCCCTTCCCTTTAAAGTAGCCATCAGCTAAAAAACTGACTTGAAGGTGTAATTAAATTACTCCTTTTGTCTTAAATGATCAGATAAGTGAGGAGATTGGGGTTTGTTCTGCATTCACTGTTAACCAAATTTACAGCCTTGCTAACACAGTGACAATTTGCATTTTCTTCCCTAATGTGTGGCAAACTGAATTGTTTTAAATATCTTTCCTGGGGCTGCCCATAAAAGGGAAACCTTTTCCTCTCCAAGTCTTTAAAATAAAGATAAACAGATCCAGAAATAAAAGCTCTGCTAATGCAAGCTCCCCCTCCAGCAACACTGGTCACAGGAGCAGGATTAGGAAATAGAGGGCCCATAAATAGGGTTGTGCTGGATTTTTGTTACAGGWTTCAGTCACTCCTGTTGCTGTCTAGGGGCATTCTGCATGTTACTTAGTCAATCAGCCTTGTGGTTCAGACATTTTTAGAGTAACTAAGTGATTAATAGAAATGCTCCAGACAGGCAAGTATGATGATGGAAGAGGGGAAGTAACTGTGCATATCCATTCCCTGTGGAGTGGCTGAATTTATCTGAGGGTAAGAAATGTCATACTCCTTTATAGAGCTTTATGTTTTGAGTCTCAAGACAAGCAGGCAAATCCTTCAACTGTGGTTAAGGCAAGTTTTGTGTTCTATTTGAAAGGACCTTTTAACTTTGTGATTTTAAACTGATTCTATTTCTTGTAGTCACCTCTTCTGAAGCTGAGGGTTTTAAACAGTGAATCTATATAAAACATTCTGCTGTTTAAGTAATTTATAATAAAAGGAAACAACATTATTGTGTTATGTCTGGCACTGWAGGAATGAGACTTATTTACAGCTTTTTTCAGGGCAGATGTGAAGACTTGTGGAGCTGATGATGGTTATGGTCTGGTTTTCATTTGTTTTGGGGTGGTTCAGTGCATTKCTTGGAAAATTGACTTCAAGACAGTTCTAGAGGCTGATTCCATCCTCCAGGCTTCCTCTTCCTTTTTTATTTTATGAAAATACTGTAAAATTATTTTTCATAGGTGTGAGCACTTCAGAAGTTCATGCACCAGCTTTTTGTTAAGTGCTGAAGCAGAAACTCTACTTGGAGTTCAGTTAAATTCAAACAACACCACTAAACCCTTACGTGTGTTTTTACAGAATTTGCACCTCACACAGAACTTGGATGCTCACAGTGACAGTACTGAACTGCTTTTATTTACTTGAGGGTTTCTTTTTTATATAAATCAGTCTTTTTTGTTTTGTTTTGTTCTGTTTTCTAGGGGCTGAGAAATGACCTGAAGGCTGCTTTGGACAAGATTGATCAGCAGTATCTGAATGAAATTGTAGGAGGCCAAGAAGCAGGAGATGATGACTCCCAGAATGACCTGAAAGTCCATGAGGAGAACACTACTATTGAAGAGCTAGAAGTATGGGATAGTTCATAACTAAGGGATGTTAGATGTAGTATGTTGCTGTGAGAAAGCTTCAGGATTGTTTAGACAAAGTTGTCTTCTTTTCAACAGCTGACTTAGGYATTTTGAAGTATTCTTAAGGAGAAAATTTAGGTTTCCAAGCCTGGAGTTGCACTGTAGGTGCCTACAAAAGACARGTGAAAACTCAGGTGGTCTTTGTTTACAACACTTCATCCCAAAGGGGGCAGGTGTTGCCTGCAAAGACAGTGAAACAGTAAAGATGCATTCTCCAGGGATTTCAGAAGCAGAGAATTTATTTGCAATACTTTACCTGGTCATAAATGCCAAACCCTTTCCAATGAGTGTTTGAGAAGGTAAGAAGGTCAGCACCAATTTATTTTCCCTATACAAGGAAGAAGGACTCTGAAAAACAGACACACAGAAAGAATGTTTGATATGAAAACATCCAGGACAAAAAACAACAACAACAAAAAAAAAGGAACATCAAAAGCAGGCAGAGCACAGGTAATATAAGAAGTGCAGAGATAATGTGTCCCAGAAACTTGAGTGCAAATGGCTGCTCTGTTCTGAAAGGATCCTGTGGGGTGGAGAGTGAGTGCTAGGAAATGCATCCAGCACCTGGAATTTCAGGGTAATGTTTTGAAAAAGCACATTAACTTGAGCTGAAGACTTTTACCCTTAATCTTCAAAACTCTTTGCAGGAGTTAATCTTCATAATGTCCTTCCAAAAGTGTGTTGAAGAAATAATAAGATTTAAAAGCTGAAGTGAATACATTATTATTAAGAAATAGTCTGGGATTTTTGTTATGGTGCCAGGGGTTCTGGTTTAAAATAACTGCAGTACCAGAGTGGACAGCAGCAGTTGTATTGCAGCTGCATTTTATTCATCTGTCAGCTCTCAAAATAACCCCTTTTTTGTGGTAGTAGGGCAGGCTTGGTTTGAGCCATGCAAACAAACTTTTTCTAAAAAGATTGAAAACACCACATCTTTGTTACTTTAGCTGCACTGCCTTCAGCATAAAGGCTTACATTGAATTTGACTCCAAATCTCGGAGATTTTAAAAAATAGAACTCACTTTGGAATCATGAGGGCAATGGAAATAGATTATAAATCCAGCTATACCTACTGGAAAATGTTTATAGAACTTACTGTTAGTATTTACAGTTTTGAGGTTTTGTCAGAATGGTGCAGTATTGGAGCATTCAGCTTTTTTAGTGGTTTGTTGCTTGATTTGGTTTGGTTTTTTATAGTTGTTCCCTCAAATTCACAGTTGCAATGAAATGGTAAAAAGCTCCAGTACATCAGAGAATTGAAATAGCATAACAAAATAATTAGGWTAATTGATGGCTTTTAAAAAATTTAAAAAATGCAGTGCACCCACAGTTCCCCTTAATACATTGCTGTCACAGCTGCTAATTATACCAATAATTTAGTAGTTAATGATTGAAGAATTACTGTTGCWTTGACTTTTCAGAAATAATCATATTGGCATTGTGATGTAAATGTTTTTAATAGRTTAACAAATTTCAGTAGCATTTGTRGCTGTTTCATGRCCAGTGTTTGGGATTTCTTGTGGAATTTGTTGCAGTTCATGGTGCAGTGAACCATKCTCTGCTGTGCTGCTGCTGGCAGACCAGGCAAAATAGAAATAATGGCCCTTTTTTCTCCCCTGTTCCAGGCTTTGGGAGAATCCTTAGGACGAGGGGATGATCACTATGATATGGACATCATAACAAAGTTCTTGAAGGTAACAGACTTGAATTATTGTGTATTTGTGTCATGTTATTAATTACTGCCACGCAGAAACATTTCAGGAGTAGAAAAGTGGGTTTCAGCTGCTTGAGAGGAAAATCTCATATGTTATGTGTAAGATGTGGGTTTTTTGAAATGCTTGGCACTCCACAGCCTTTGTTAGTCACAACAGTGACTCGTGCCAGATCTGGGAAGGAGCTCTTGGGAGAGCAGCATTCTTCTAAATCTGGTCCTGCTTTTCCAGACAAAATAAATATGGGTTTGATTTTTGTGTGATATTTGAGGCACTTGTCTGTAGTTGCCTCTGTGTAGTRCTGTGGCATCAGAACCTTCTGGGGAGTGTCCTTGGAACAGTGCAAACTGAATTGGAATGGCACTTAATACTGTTAGTGAAGTTAGAGAGTTTTAAAGGAAGTCCATGGGTTCAAGTGGATGGCAGGAAATTGTTTCCTTGTTTGCTGCCAAGAAACCTGTGTTGCCTCTGAGCTGAGTCAGCTGGTGCCTGTTGTGGYGATCAGATTCACAGCAGGAATTGAAGCTTTCAGGCTTGTTCTGTTTGTCCTTGTCTGTCCCTCTGAGAAAGGTTTTACCTTTTTAACTCCTSCTCCTCCAAAAAACTCACTCTGCCTTGGCTGCTTGGCGGGGAGGTCACTAGATGGCACCATGACACAGCTGTGCTTGCTCCCTGCAGTTCCTGCTGGGGGTTTGGGCCAAGGAGCTGAAYGCCAGGGAGGACTACGTGAAACGGGGCGTGCAGGGGAAGCTGAACAGCGCCACGCAGAAGCAGACRGAGTCCTACCTGCGGCCGCTCTTCAGGAAGCTCCGCAAAAGGGTAAATCTCCTTCCAAGCCACCTCAGCTTCAGCTTTAGTGCCCTTTCCAGGGCTGTGTTAGGCTCACTAACTAACAGGCTAACACAGGGGATAAGTGAGTTGGTCACAGTTGCTGTGTCTCTAGCTCCTGACAGCCAGTTCTGACTTTATCTCACTCAGTGAAATCTGCCCACCCACTGCTTTGCTGTTGTTTAAAGCAGCACCTGCTCCCTGGGTTGCAGACACGACAGAAAATTGGGATTGCATTTTATACTTTGCCATCAGCTACCAGGTGTAAGCACTTAACCTCTCCTCTTCAGATCCTTCATCTGAATAACAAAGGTGTTTTCCTTTGTGAAACTCCTCAAGCAAGGGTAGTTGCTAAACTTAGTATAAATGCTGAGTAAGATGATTTTCCTGAGCTGCTGTTCTGAAGTAAATGGTTTTTTTTCTTTTCCCTCTCTCCTGTAGACACTTCCTGCAGACATCAAAGAATCAATAACAGATATTATTAAATTTATGCTGCAAAGAGAATACGTGAAGGTATGTTTGTTTGTACTCTTCCATCATGTTCATGCTCTCTGGTTGTAAAAGATTGAGTTTATTGCTTCAGCTTTCCCATTGTTTTTTTCATTTTTGAAGATGCATAGCTGGAAATACAACATCTATCCTGTGAAATGTTAGGCTCCAAGTAGTGTTTGATCCACAGCCTGACAGAAGATCTTTTGAGGTTCATGGAACTGCACAGCTTTGGAAACATGAAGACAGTTTTWCTCAGAGATGGGTGTATTAAGTTGCAGAGCATTCCTTTAGGGGAAACTTGATGTTCTAAGGTTAAATGAAGGTATTGAATAGTAATAGGGTGTTGATGATTAATTAATTAGGAATTAATTGAGGGAAGCTGAGWTATTGAATATGAGGCACTGTCCCTTTCTTTGTCTCCACTCACATTAAGTGGCCTGATAAGGTTGAGGTAAGTTAATGGGAAGATTTTTTTTGGATTAAGTCTGCTCACTGGAGGGGGCAGAAGCACTTTGGGGCACAAGACCAAAGGCAGTGTTAGGTTTTATTTGTAGCTACCTTCAGAAGTGAAACTCAAATACCAATAGCATTTGCTGAAGCAGCTTGTGTATGCAGAGRAAACTGAGCTGTCTTTTGCCTTTAAATTTCTAGTATTTCTTACTATTCTTGGGAGGATTTGGCATAATTTGTCAAGTGAGCAAGCAAGCCTGCTTTTAATGCTAAAAAAACTTTATATGGCCTAAGGCAAATATAATCCAAGTCATTTGGAAGGAGAACTGAACACGTGGGATTGTGTGATAGTGGGGTTTTATTTTGAAGCATTTTTTTCCTCTTGGTTGTCATGATGTGGAAATTCCCTTTCCAATAGCTTCTCAAACTAATGAGCATGCAGGAATGTGGTMTATCTCTGGGTTAATCAGCAGTGCTTCTCTCTCCTGGAGGTGCTTGCCTTTAAGTAAACTTCACAGAGCTTTTGGATGACTTGAGTACATGTTTGGATGTTTWGTTGTTTTGTTTGTTTTTACCTTAGGCTAATGCTTTTACAGATRCTCACATCCTTTTCAATTTTGCTTCCTAAAAGACTTGTCTCTTTTTGCCTACTCTTGTCTTCTGTGTCTTTTTGCCTGCTGCTTGCTTTCCCTGATGAACACTGTCAGCCACAAATTCTTGCTGCTTTGTTAGTTGAAAAGCTTGAAAGATTTAAATTTTGAAATCAGTGTKTTGACAGCAGGCAAATGCCAGAATTCAAGTTGTCCATTAACATTAATTAACCCTGTTGTGACAGTCCTGCAAGGGTCTTTAATTGCATGTTCACATACTGTTTCATCCCAAAAGCAYTTTTAAGTCAGCAAGTAGGTATTTGACTAAGACTGTTCAGATTCTGCCTCATGCAGGGGATGACTAAGCTCTGTCCCCTCCTCAGATTTGCTTTTAGGTCTGTCTGCCACCCCCTGCCTTGTTCATTATTCACCTCCCAGTTAGTTCAGTGCTGGCTGGAAARAATCTGCACCCACTGGTCATGATTGCTGCTTCTTATTGTCCAGTTTCTGAATAGGAGGTGATAAATGAACTCTTTATCAGTGAGTTTTGTAGCTGCTCTCTAATAGAGAAGGAATGTCCTGTTCCAYGTCCTTTGGGTTTTTTCTGTAATTGTATCTGTCACTTGCTGCTTCTCACTTGTTCTCTTGAGGTTTTTTTTAAACTCTATCCTTCTCTTCCTTTCTCCCTTTCTTTCTGTTAATTTTCCCTTTTATTTTTATCCCTGTTTTTCCCTGGGAATGTTGTCTGTTACAGCTTTAAAACAGGATCTGTGCTCTTGATGGGGAGATTGATTTGGAAATTCCGGATTGATTTACTGCTGCTTAGCATGGTTACAAATATAACCTCTTTTAACCAGACATGGTTGAGTTGAAATTAATCCCAGTAAATCTTAGTTTTGCTCAAGGTAACCAGACTGCCTTTTGCAGGTTTTTTGGTGTTTTTTTCCATGGGGGGAAGCCCACAGTCCTGCCTTCCCTTGCGAAGGTGTTCTGTGCAGTGCCACCAGATCAGAGAGGCTGCAGAGGGTGTTTCACTGCCCCTGGCAGTGCTGCAGTGCTTTGTGCTGTGCTGTGGTGCTGAGTGGTGCCCTTCCCTGTGCAGGCCAACGATGCCTACCTGCAGATGGCCATTGGCAATGCCCCCTGGCCCATCGGGGTCACCATGGTGGGCATCCACGCGCGCACGGGCCGCGAGAAGATCTTCTCCAAGCACGTGGCCCACGTGCTCAACGATGAGACCCAGAGGAAATACATCCAGGTAATGGCAGCTTTGGCAATCCAGCAGGTCTGCCTGGGTTGGGGGCATCTTGGAGGAACGTCAGTGCCAGGGGATGGGGTAAAAGGGCCCCAGAAATGGAGGGGTTAATTAGAAGCAGTAACATTCAGCTCATCTTGGAGCTGAAGGCCCTTCAGGGCTGGGCCAGGAACAGTGTAATGGGTTTTTTCTGAACTGTTGTGATCCTGCATGAACACCAAAGCAGCTGTGGAGACAGGCTTGATTCTCCTGAGGCCCCTCACTGCTTAACTCGTGCTTTAAAATGCACAGAATTTAATGCTGTAAAATTCAGTCCTTCTGACTATTTCTGCAGCTAGATAAATGCATTCATTAGTAAGTTGAGCAATTTGGGCTCAAAATTCCAGGGTTAGTTCCTCCTGGGTGCCTTCATACCCAGGTGGACTTTGGTTGTGGAATTAGTAGCTGTGCTGTTTTACTACTCTGTGCTTTCAACACAGTGGGTGGACAGGTCTGAGGAAAAAGGCCTTTTCTCTTTGTACTGTTGAATGTGTTTGGCTCTTGCCAGCTGCAGTTTCACTGAGATAAAAAAACCTTCTGGGTTAACTCTGAAGCCTCCAGAGCAGCATCATGGAGCTCAGAGCTCCTGGCAGGGGAGGTTTGCATCAATGTCTTCCTTCTGCAGCAGCAGGACTCCTGTTGCTTTCCAGCTGCTGCAGATGTCTGCAAGGAAATTGCTTGCAGAATGCAACTTCCCCTTCTGCTCTGAGTCTYTCTGTATTTGGGCTGCAAGTATAACCTTTGGTTTCTTTTCAACTCTAGTTTTTAATAGCGTAACTTGAAAAAATGTCATTGTGAAGTCAGAGGGATGTCCAGACACTTAGAGAGACAATGAATTCAATTTGACCAATGATTTTGTAAGGTGAAAATTGGCATGTGGATTATGCATCTTCAGGGACAGGCTCCAGTTATGCTTGGAAGTATTTAATGGATGAAATAGTTTTGAACTAAATGGTGTTGTTGTGGTCTGTGTGGTCATAACAGTGAATAATTCATAAATCACAGARTGATTTGRATTGAAAGAGACCTTAAAAGACCATCAAGTTCCAACACCCCTGTCAGGGGAACCTTCCAGACCAGGCTGCTCAATAATTGGTCTTCTCTGCCCATTTGCCACTCCTGGAGCAGAAGCATCTCTACTCTGGGGTGTTGTTTGGTCTCTCTTAACATAACACACCTTGTGGAAGATGTGTGAATCCCCTGGTTTGGGGGGCCAAGGAGATCCTTGAGTTCATCTTTCCACTGTGAATTTCAGATCTCTGCTTCTAAATTACTCAAATTATTATTACTAATTACTCACTGAAGCACCAAGATGAAATTGGCTTTAAACATGCATGTTCTCCATGTTGGTTTTAAACAGTGGGTCTTGTCTGACAAGCTTGGTTCAAACTGGAGCATGGGATGTTTGTTCCCCGTGCTCCCAGCAGCTGCATGAAGCTCTCATGCTCTCAGCACCCTGGAGTGAGAACATCCCAAACAAGGARTCATTATGGTGCTGGGACAGACTTTCCATGCTTGCCTGCATTACAAAGGCCACAGCATCATCCTGTTGAATCATTTTTCCCTGAGTGAGGAGCTGCCTTCCAAGGGGAGTCTCATGACAGGGACATGACTCTGCTGCCTTGGAGTACAATGTCACTGCTAAATTACACTTCCACCACTTGGCTTTCTTCTTTGTGAGCCTTTTCTGTGTGACTTGAAAGAAAATAATCACAGGGTTCCTTGTCATGTCTGGTTTTGACAATTGATGCCTTGAAWGAACTGAAAAGTCCACATTGTGCCTTTTTCCTTGATTCCTTCAGTTTGCCTCTGTGGTGTCCTGTGTGGTACCACAGTTCTCCTCCTGGAAGTGTTTGGTTCTTGCCTTGGCTGTGCAGCTTGTTTTGAAATTGCTTTTTGCWCTTTAGAATTACTTCTAATATTCAGCTTTCTTGTAAATATCTTTAATTATTATATMATTTCCTCCCTTGGTGATAAAGAGRGATTAAAGAATTGCTGTGATCCTTYACTGTCAATCTTACRAGGTGGGACTGAAGCCTTTTTGATTATGCCACAAACTCCTCTAATATTGAAGAGAACCTCAAACCAAAATAAAAATCCCAACCTCAAACTAGCAGCCTTTTTTTTTTAATCTTCTTGTTAAGCTTAAGAACACTGTAGGCTATTAAGTTTGTTCAACAGCTGCAGCCTTATGACAGAACTGTCCTTGTTTTGCTAATTCCTAGGGGCTGAAGAGGCTCATGACCATTTGCCAGAAGCACTTCCCAACAGACCCATCCAAATGTGTGGAGTACAACGCTCTGTGAGGCTCTGTGGGACTCACATTTTCATCTCCAGCACCCAGAGAGGATGGAAGAGGCAGAGTTTGAGCCTGAACACCAACAGGAACTTGGGGTGGGCTTTGCAAAATAAGCAGAAAGGAGATTTTTTTTTGGTGTTTTTTTTTTTTTTTACAGCTTCTTTTCCAAGCTCCATTTATTTAGGTTTATTTTGAAATCTGTGCTTTTTGCTGAACACACTCAATGTGCAGCAGAGGGATGGGTTTGGAAGAGTTTTAAGACCAAGACAATGACCAAGGGACAATRCATTTGACAACTGCTTTTACTTCAGTTTGCTATTCAGGGAACTGTGCAGACTGAACTGTTTCCCATATTGTAGAGCTTTGGGTGAGTCTCAGCCCTGCAAGGAGCACATGGGGAGCTTTTTCTGGCTGCCTTTGCATTGGAGACTGACGTGGGGAGATGATTAGAGGGAAGCAGTCAAATCTGAATCTTGGTTATTTCTGTAAATATAAAGACTTTATTGGCTAATCTTTCATGTGGTATTTATCAGGAATAAAAAAAAGTTTTTATATTTCTCAGCCTCAGTGCAGAGTTTTTGATCTTGAATGCATCTGATTTGGCTTTTTTTTTTTTTTTTTTTGGTAACGACATTTTTAATATAAACCTTCTGGGCTTGGGGGAAGTAATCTTATGGCTCTTGAGGCTTTCAAATTCCATTTTTATACATCTGGAGAAAATTTTCAGTCTGCTGGGCACTGCATAGAAAATAATTRGGACCTCCCATGACCATGAACAGTATTTCTAGCAGCCACAAATCCTTACCATTGTGTATCCTGAGTGGGAATGGTGAGSAAACTCCTGGGAACGATGATGTCTAACTGCATAAACAGTGAAATATTGAAACTTTGGTAGTGTTGAGCAGAACCACTTCCTGAAGAAATGTGTCATTGTTCCATTAGAATGGGTTTGTCTGGGTCCTCACCTCCACTGGGAGCAGGAGCTGGAGCCCTCTTAAGGAGTGACCTGAGTCCCTTGGGTGTCCCCAGTGTCCCATGGCAGTGAGAGGTACTGAGGGTGTGAGTTGGGAGGAGTATCTTGGAGAACTTCAGGTTCTTCTGGAGACTCTCTTAGATTCTGAAATGCATCTTTGGACACAGGAGATTTTCAGTCTGGACTGTTTGACCCCAGGGAACATGTCAAGAGCTTCAAGYTTAGAAGTAATTAAATGAGGCTGAGGAGACCTCAGTGTCTCTTGGGGGAGGAGGAGATAGAGATTTGTGGGGAGAAGCTGGGCAGATGTCAAGAGTATGGAAGAGTTTGATTGAGAGTGGTTTCTGGTGATTTTCTTTGCAGTGCTCTGTGCAGATCCTGTTTGGGGGCGTTATTGCAATGGAAACATTTGTAACACTGCAACTTTATCCCTCTCCCCACCCAGATGGTTTCGTGAACTGTTGCTAAATCTTTATCTTGACCTTAGTTTTGAACTCTGTAAATAATTGAGGGACAATATTGTCCCTTGTTCAGAAAAGCTGTAATTGCCCTGGAAACTGCAGTAAGTGAGTGGCCAGGAGATGCTTTAAGGAGCATTGTATCATCTGCTTTAGCAGGAAGCAGATTCCTTGGGGGATGTCTAAGAGTGCTCAATGGATTTTCCCTTCCTGCCTTATAGAGCTAATTATTGAGGGGAATTTTAATGGTACCCTGGGTGCTGCTTGGAGTGGGGATGTGCCTCCTGTGGGGATGTGAATTTGAGGTTGGAATGTCTCAGTCTGATCAGSTTTTAAGGAATGCAGTTTCAGCCGTGTGCCTCCTTGCTGACAGTCCCTGAAATACAGCCACCTTGCTTGAATGAATCCCAGGATGGAAGGRCTTTATCCCCCTGCAATCCCTGGAATGGTGCTGGATGGGGAACCAAGGGGCTGGRAGCTGCTTTCTCACGGCACAGCCCTGTAAGAGTTTCCAGCTGTGCAGCACGTGGGAGCCAGCTCTGCTCTCAGGGGGTGCTGGGCCAGGGGGACACTGTTACAGCAGCTGCTTTTCATCATCCCTTGGAGGCTCTTTGCAGCTGGATGGCCCCAAATTGCAGCTACCAGACCATGATCAAATAGTTAATAATGCCTCTTAGCCAAAAAAATCCCAACCCTCAGTCTAGTTTAGGGAGGAGTGGGTGTGGTGCAGCTGTCACACTGCTTGACAGTTTTTTTTTTTTTTGTGGGGAGGGTACGTTTCAGTTTAGCAATTTACTTTTCCCTCTAGGCTTTTCCAGATGTTTATTTCTGAGAATTCTTGCATTAGGTGGAAATAACTCTGCTGAATGCTAAGACTTGTCACCTTAGGATGAAGTCAGTTTGCCCCAGCAGTGTCTGGAGTGGCTTTGGGACTGCAGTGCCCTTGGTCATTTGTTGCAGTCCCTTGTTTTCCAAGCCCAGCTGTGGAAGGGCCTGTGCAAGGTGAACTCCAGAACTGCCTGATACTGGTATTATTGTGCCTGGTGGTGGTTAAATGTCCTAAATTCCCTAATTGCTGTTTGTGCTGCTGGAAAGGTTCTTAGGGTAGCTGTGGGTGRGATCTGTTTATTTTAATGGGGGACCTGGGTTCCTCTTCAGCTGACAGATGCCAGAACACCACCACTACTGATCCAAAGAATGAACCTGATTGGGATGTGAGTGGTTTCACTTCTCAGGGGGAACAGAGTGCTCTGACTCCTGGACCCAGGAGATGAGGGCTGGCACAGGGTGGGCAGAGCTGGTGTCAGATCTGGAGCAGGCTGCCCTGAAAGCTGCTCCTGAGGTGGTGAAGCACTGCTGTAGTCACTGCCAAGGAATCAGAGCCAAGGTCCCAGAGTGCAGGGGGTGTCCGAAATCCTTCTCTGTGGCTGTTTGACCCATCCCAGCCCCTCCTGGGGATTCACTGCAGGCAGTGGTTCCCCACTCAGAACTGCTGGGTGATGGTCACAGGGGCTGCTGCCACTGGTGGCTCCCTGTGGGATTTGGGGGGATTGGGTGGATGATACAGGAGGTGCTGGGAGGGGAAGAGGCTCCCTGGACAGTGGAAATAATGGGAGGGAGCAGGAAGCAAAGGCACTGGGAAGTTTGGGAGGCCCCATGTGAGACTCTTGTGGCTGCTGGAAGCTGCCTGTGGCTTTGGGGGGTGCTGGGTGGCCAAAGGGGTCACTGCTGCCCACAGAGGGGACAGCAGTGATGCTGAGGGATGTCTCTAACCCTGTGCAGGGGTCACTGCTGCCCCCCTGGGCTAGAGCAGCCTCTTGGAGGGGGTTCCCTGGGGAAATCACCAAGCAGGCAGTTCCTTGGAGCAGGGGGAATGTGCTGGTGCTGAAGCCTGTCCCACAGCTGTTGGCATTGCTGGAGCAGCCTTTGGCAGCAACCTGGCATCCAATCCATGTAAGTGAGCATTAATTGCAGTTATTTCAAGTTGTGTGTTGTGAATATTGTTTGTGGCTTTGCTTCCCACAGTGGTGGGACATCAGTCACACTCTGTGTCCCTCCTGAGCCCCTGGGACCAGTGCTTGGATCTGCTGAATCCTGAGGGATCTCTCAAGGATGGGCTTTTTTTGGGGCARTGCCAGTGTTTCCTGCARYCAGGCCCYGGGGCAGCCAAGGAGCAGGTCCCTSCTGGACATCCTGGCCAGCTGTGCACACATCTGGACCCAGCATCTCCAGCAGTGGTAAGGCTTGCCTGGGCTCTGCCCTCCCAAAGAGACCACGGCAAGGTTTCATTTTGAAAATGCTTTAATAAGGAAGTGTTGACAACACCGTTTTGCAAAATGTAAAGGTAACTATACAAATTCTTAATACAAAAAGAATAAATTAAAAGCAGATCTTCTTTAATTCTGCAACTTTTTCTACAACATACATATTTTTTCCCTTGATTACAGTTGAACAGAATCCAGTAAAATCATTTTCCATGCTCTAAAGTCAATTTCAGGAGAGACCTAATTTTTTTTTCTTCTTTTTTTTTTCCTTTTTTTTAAACTAGAGAGTCCATTTTACACAACTTGTAATAAAACTATTGACATTAATATATATGTAAAACTTTACATCTAGTTAACTAAGCAGTAACTGGTCATCTGATAGCACCTGAATGGGGATTGGCTATGCCTGAAACTAAAACTAATACAGAGTGAAAACAAATTGGACTGGTTCAACATTTTCAACACTCGACTGCATATAATATCATTTAAAAATAAACCCTGCCTCCCAGCACAGCCCCTGCAGGGACTGTCCCCTGGCTCCTGCCCACACTGAGGGAGTGTCAGACACAGACTGAACGTGGTTGTGGCTTTATGGCAGATGGAGCCTTGGAAAATAAAAAAAAGGTAAAGGAGGGGTTAAGTTGGTAGTCAAGTGCTTGTCTATAATAGCTATGTATATACCCCTCCGTGTTATACTTAAATATGTTAATCTCATATGATTAACATTTTATGTACATTTGTGTTTAATTGAATTGAGCTAAACAGTAAAACCTGTTTTACTTAATCTGTCTTTACTACCAGACTGGCTGCTCACATGTGCCTTGATTGCAAACCAGAAAAGCAGAACACAAAGCAAAACTCAATCCGTTTCTAGAAAGCTTTTTCTCCACTCCAGCCTGTTTGCAATTCAGGCTAAATATTTTTATTCCCCATAATTTCAGGGCTGCCACCTTTTAAACTTTGCTGCAAAACTGCACAGTGGTCTTGGAGGAATTAATGTTTCTTCCTGTAGTGCCCAGAGGCCTCATAGTGCCGCTGTTGTTGAATTCTTTTTAATTGAAAGAAGGTACACATTAAAAGAAATTAAAAAAAAAAAACCAAACCCAAACCACTTACCAAGGAAATTAAAAAGAAAACAGACAGTTGCTCAGAGCCCCTAAAAATCCTTGGGCTAAATTATTAGCTGTAGCTTAATTTGGTCCTTATTTAATCCTTTCACTTTAGCTACCAAATCTTATCAGTAAAATGCCACTAATCAGTACTATCTCTTATCCAGCTAAAAATCCAATTAGGAGCTTGAAATAATTCCCATGTTAAAGACCCCAAAGCACAAAGAGATGGTGAAAACAGCATTTTTTGTGTCCTGATAAAGGCTGCAATCTCACCACTGGCTGTTCTTCCAGAATTGTAAGTAAAGCTTCAATTACTGTCACAGTGTGCTGCACTCCCTGGTGATGCTTCAGGGAGGCCCAGAAGCACAAGGTTTGTGTGGTCACCTTTGYAAACCCTTTGCCAGTGTTTTTGTGGGGCTTTTTTCAGAGGGATAATTAAYTTATGCTTCATGTGTGAACATGAAAAGAGTTTCCCTATCACAGAGTTATGGAAGGGTTTGTGTTGGAAGTGRCATCATCTGGTTCCAACCCCTGCCATGGGGCAGGGATACCTTCCACTRTGACCCAGGTTGGTCACAGCCCCATCCAATTCTGGCCCTGGCACAGGTTTCCCYGGACAAAYAACAGCCTTTCTGCCTGTCACTGCCCCATCTCTGCAAGGCCCCCATCCCACCTCACCAGGGATGCGAGGCAGCAGTGCAGGGAACCAAAGCCGGCACTTCTGGTGCCAGAGAGGAACTGGCATGAGCTGCTTGCATTAATGTTTAGAAACCCCATCGTTTTTCAAAGCCTAATTACACAGAACCCATTCTCTTTTAAAGCCTGGAATGCAGTTTTCCAGCAACCGTAATASCAAAAGGTGTGGCAGCCCCCCAAGTCGTGGTGTTTAATTTGAAACGTTTCGCTCTACTTTGTCTGGTAGACGCTGTTGTTATTCTTGGAACACACACGCAAACACACACACACACTCACACTTTTTATTTCTCCTTTTTCYTTGAACTAAAGCTAACTTCAGTTTCTGCTTTTCACAAAGTAACCCCCTCCAGCCGTTTCTTTTTAATGCCTTTCCCATAGGAAATCATCGTTTGCACGCACCGACGGCGGAGGGCCGGGCGCCCGCCCCCATCGAGTGGCAATAAAAACAGCGTAGCACCGCAGTGAAGACTAAGACGTGCCAGCTTCAACATCCACCTAGATTGTGCACTTGTTCTGTTACAAAAGTGTCTGTGAGGCCTTTGAAAGTTCCATGGCTTGACAATGTATAAAGCATTGCTCTGAAGTGTAAACTTGCAGCTCCTTCCWGGCCGCGCTCCGCTCGGTGTCGGCGGGCAGCTCCCGCTTGTGCCCGACGCCTCCTTCTGTCTCTCCAGGGGAGGATCTGCCCGGCTGCTGGGTGTCCAACCCCGCTCCAGGAGCCTTCCCCCTTCCTGACAGACCGGTTCTCCCACTCGGCAGCACACGGGGGATGAGCCCTTTGCTACACTGGTGCTGAGGGAGGGGAGAGGAGTGGACGCGGGATGTGAACGCAGCTGGGCCGTGTCAGCGATGTGCTTTCCCTTGGGTTTCACGCCAATGCTTTGTGCAGAAAGAGATTCGAATTTGTTGGCTGTATCTGGAAAGGTTTTTTTGGCAATTTTTTATCCGTATCAAAACAACCAATCCAATCCCAACCTCTCCGTGTATTGGTGGGCGCTCTGTGCCAGCCACAGAGGTGCTGTGAGTGCAGTACTTGCCTCTGCTTTAGGTAATGCCTTTGGAAACCTTGTCTGTCCAGCTCAATGGTGGCTGTGATACCAGCCCAGACCTTGGGTGTGGCTGCAGCACAGGGGGGTGTTTTGCTTGCCTGTAGGTGGACTCCAAATGAAGAAGGAAATGCCATTTTGCAGGGGGTGGTCATGTCTGCCATCAAGTTAAAGAAGAGAGATGTTGTTGTAGCTAGGACTTGCTGAGCAACTCATCCTGCCAATGGTGGTGTGGAGATCTTTGGCAGTGCTGACCTGATTGTGAGACTGACACATCTCTGAAGTGATGGCATTAACTGTCTCAGAACAGATGCACTTTCAGGAACATGGTCTCCATTTCTCAGCCTCTGTCCTATTCCCACCCCGTTGAAAGTCATGCTGTTGTCTTCAGCTTGCAGGTCATGGAACTCTTACTGCTGTTACATGCTGTGGAACACTGATCTTTGATATGAGCCTTGAACAGCTTCCATAGTTTCAAAGGAAAACCAGTTTTGAATCTGACTCTTCAGGTGGCTGCTCCTCTCCCYCCGTGGCTGTGGGAGGGATGGGCACCCTCTGGCACTGGGATGTGCTGCTGAGGCCGTGGTGGGGGATGTCTCAGGGTCAGTGCTCCATAAAGGTTGTCTCAAATTGCATCGTGGAAAAAAGTGCTTAGAGTTGAAGCTGGTGCTGGGTGACAGTGCATCTGGGTAAGGCAAATGAGAGGCAGTGAGGTGATCTCAGAATGGCATTGATGTGATTAACTTGAGGTCAGGGGTTCACACTAGAGTTCCAGGCTTGGCTTTTTCCTGCCCATACCACTGGACATCTGCTAATTCTGGATAGAGGGGAGAATCCAGGAAACAGCTATCATTGTAGTTCCTGCAGGAGAAAGGAAACTTTGTTAGGACAGAGCTCCTGGGAAGTTCAACCATGAGCATAAAACGTTGTGTTACAGGTGGATAGGAATGCAGTGTATTCACAGACCCCCCTGCCCTGGGGACAGTAGCAGTGCTGTGCCTCTCTCCTGCCTGAGGGCTCTGCTGCTGTCCTGCTCAGTAGTTAGCTGGGATAGAGATTTTTCTATAGGATGCTCTCCAAAGAGCAAGTCCTTAGAGCAGCTCACTTGGACATGGGCTGTATCACCCAGTGGGGATGCTSAAGGAGGAGGGTGGTGGCACTTTCYGTAGCACTTCTGCTCTGGGCAGAGGCCTGTGCACCACTGAGCAGTCCCACAGTTATGTGGCTTTCCAGGGATGAAGCAGGAAGGGACTAGTGAAGGCATGCCAGGTCTGATGTGCAAAGGACCATGTCCTGTTGCAGTAGCCTGGTCCTCATCTTGGGCTATGTTTCCTGACAAGCTGCTGATTCTTTTGCTGCCTGGCTTTTTCTTTGCCTGTACTGAGCAGAGGAGACAATTGATAGRAATTTTCTTTGCTATTTACATTAARAGCTCAAACCAGTGTCAGCTCCTGGCTTAGGCTGTGGAGCTCCTTCCCAGAGGAAAACAAGTCAAAACCTGGATCTTTTGAAAAGTGACTGCTGTATCTGTGCAGTCATAGGCAGAAGTGATGTCTCTCCCTCACACTTTGATTTGAACTGACTTCCAAACTAGAGGTTGTTTCGAGGCCAAAAGCAGGAGATTCCTATTTCTTCTGTTTACTGAGGGATTCTCCTTCCTGCATTCCCTCCCCACCTCACAGGACTGATCTCACATCTGGTGCAGTTCCTGCTTCCTCTGCCCTGTTTTCCACCTGGTTTCCCTGGGTGTCTGAGAGGAACCTGAGCAAGGGCATCAACATTTGCATGTTAAAGAGCCTTTTGTTTCCCAGCTCTGTGCTGGAGTACAGAGGTTTCTGGAACAACTCTAGAGAGCTGGGCTTGAAATACTCGACAGATGCCAGCTGTGAATGGTTGTAGATTCAAATGAGAGTGTCAGACAGCAATGGCAGTTTAATTAAAAATAGAAATACTCAAGAGTTTTTTTTGTTCCCTCCACCCTTCCCCCTCTCTCTTCCCACAGGAATGGGGTCAGRGTTGCTCCTTGTTCCATAAAACCTCTCCGCTGGTGCTGCTGCTGCCAACAGCCTCAGCTCTGCAGCAGGGAGAGAGGAAGAAGGGGTGATGGAGCTGTGGCCAGCTCCTGTGAGCTTACCCAAGCTCATGTCCCCACCAGGCTGCTCCCAGGCTGCTCCCACTGCACTCTGCCCACGCTGCTTTCAACTGTCCCAAGCCACAGATTTGCTGCCCCCCTCCCTCCCCCACTTTCTGTGCCCGTTCAGCCTCTGCAGGGACACAGAGCAGGCTGGCCCCGAGTCCCTKTCACAGGGGAAGTGCTACAGGCACAGACTCACTGAAAAGGCACAGAGAGGGCTCAGAATGCTCCCAGGCACTGCAGGGAGCCTTGCAGGCAGACAAAGGGGCACAGAGCTGAAGGGCAGCAGGAGCCAGGGCACTYGCACTGTGCTCACAGACTGAGG
This sequence comes from Alauda arvensis, assembly GCA_902810485.1. Lineage (NCBI taxonomy): Eukaryota > Metazoa > Chordata > Aves > Passeriformes > Alaudidae > Alauda > Alauda arvensis. The sequence continues at coordinate 231,429 of CADDXX010000638.1, forward strand.
GGCAGGAGGAGCAAAGAACAAAACGTTCCCTTACTATACCTCTATTCATCAGTACTTTGGTGGGTTGGAGACTGAGACTCATCCATAGTGGGTGAGTTGTCTGTTGCTTCTCTGAACAAAGGAGAGCAAAAAAGGAGGAAAGAGGAGAGAGGAAATGTTAAAGAAAAGAAGTGACACAGACATTGTTACGAGCTCATTAATCCAGTGGGGAAACAAGTTGATGAATCATCGTTAGAAAAAGTTAGTGACACAAAAACATGTTGGGGAGAACTGTCAATCTGTTGAGTCGTGCTGGGTGGGCACAGCCACTCCTGCAGTGGAGGAATGTGTGTTGTGCATCTAATGGCAGACTGGATCCACTCCTGTATTTATACACATACACCTTGGGTGCTATGCTCAGGTACAAAACAAWTGCTGTTCTGTCTCCCAATTCTTTTTGCACTGGTTGTTGGTGCAGCACCTAAGCTATAAATTCAGGTAGCTTCASTTTCACCAGCTGAGAATTTGGCTTGAAGTATTTTTGCTGTGAGAGACAAGGTGCAGGATTTAGCTTGAATGGAAAAATAAAGCTGGGATTATCCAAGCAGATGTCTCAGCTAGCCGCTCACCAGTTTTGATTCTGATCATCATAGAGATATTTAGAAGAATTAGGATTGAGATGGAGACAAAGATTTGAATTTAGACTCAAACCCTTAACAGTGGAAATKGCAGTGGATGGTAAAGGTAGGTACCATTTTGCCTATTCTGCTATCCCTTGACTTTTTGTGAAATGGGACCAAGAACATTCTCCTGTTCTAAAGGTGGAAGCACATGCAAAGATCATATGAGGCTGGATATCAAATGTGTGAATTTAAAATCCAGGTAAGCCTGAAGAGTTGTGGTTATGGTTCTCCTGATCTCCAATTTAAAGTGCAGTCACAAGCAGTGCTGGAGTAAGACCAGAGGTCAAACCTGGTCATAGGTGACATGGGTAATTAAAGAGCAGGAGATTTTCCAGTGGCTGCACAGTGAAATGTTTTCAAAGTTAGTCCCAATTCATGACTCAGGATATCAGATCTGTTTTCCTGTTCAAAGGACTAGGGTATTTTGAGGACTATAGTGTCAGATCTAGCTGATCTCACCAAAATCTCATCCCACAATCTGGGATGTGCTGAGTTAGATGGGATCTAGAACTGACCTTGATTTCACATGGCTTGACAGAATTGCTGGACAGAGAGTGCTAGAGAATACCCATGGGAGCTTGCAAAGGCTATTTATTTACCCCTGGAACTCCCTGCCTTGTAAAGAGGTGCCAAAGAACTCAATTACTGTATATACATTAGTAATGGCTGTGGGTGTGTAATGCTTCCCTCACACTCTGCTGAAGCACCTTCATGTTAGTGGTAGCTGCAAAAAGATGCCCTTAAAAGTCATGCACACACATTGCTGGGGAAAACTGAGCAGAAAAATGAGTTTGCTGCACACACAGGTATGGCAGGCATTGAGCCCTGCCTTCTCAGCAAGRTCTTGGTGTGGACAGCCAGTCTGATGGCTGCTGAAAAAGAAGCTATTTCAACACACGAAGAAGACAGGAGGAAGGAGCCTGTCCAAGCAGGAGGAACCTGCAARGCTCCTTTCCTTGTGGATCTGACACTGCTTGGAGCAGTGCTGGRTGTGGTCACCCTAAACCAGAGCTCCACCACCACGAGAGCACAGGTGGGAGACTGCAAATGCTCCACCTGGATGGAGGCTATGGAGCACATGGGAAACACTCCCCATAGCTGTGCCTGTGTGTGGGGAGCCTTTTCTCCCTGGCACTGTGTCTGAGCTGAGCCCACAGCCACTCACCCAGTCTGCCACGTGAGGAGGTGGTGGGGACTGCCCGGCGGCGTGGCTGCCAGCTCGCTGGACGGCGTGGAGCTCCTCTGGCTGTGAGGTAAGGCAGCTGCAAAACAACCAGGGGTGGGGAAAAGTGACTGGTGAGGTGAGAACACAAAGGTCAGGGTGGTTCAGAAGCCATCAGCTGGYAACAGACCTGCAGAAACACGTCTGGCTGTGAGGAAACACAGCCTGGGACAGACCTCGCCCTGCTGCTGGGTGACTGTGCCTGAGCATGGCACAAGAGCACAGCCTCTGCTGACACTGCTGCATGTTATGGGCTGGATCTGGCCTCAGCTCAGYAGGAACACTCAGTCTCCAGCTGAATCCAGCCACCAGACTCTCCTCATCCTGCCTGGGACACACCACACTTCTCCCAGCATAGAAACTTGGTTGCTGCTGCCTGGACTCTGTGGGTGCTGAACTGCAGCAGCTCAGCCTGCCAGGCTCAGCCTCTTGTTTCTAGGGGTGGTGGGAGATGCTCTGTGTCCCTGGGAGCCAGGGCTGGCAGTGGTGAGAGCCTGGACAAGTACACTGTTCATGTGCTAAAGAGGAAGACAGCTCTGAAGATTTCAAAAGCTACAACTTTCTTTCACTGTGGATTTGTAAAAAATGCCTGACTTYGTTGACAGTCCTATTAAGGACCAAAGTAAGGCTTAGCTTACTTGAACTAAAACAGAAGCAAGCTGGACTATAAATGAGCAGTGGATCTTTGGGGAATTTCCCTAGTGAGGGTCCAGCAAATAAGTCCACCTAATCTTTCCTCCTCTTCAGGTCTATACAGTGTTGACTCTCTGAATTTAATACACACCTAGAATTTAATACATGCCTGGAAGTCTGATCCTCTTTGAAGGACACTGTGCAGCCCAACTGACCTATCAGCTAGGACTGATCAGCTGAAATTATGGAGGCTTCCACCCTCCTTCTGCTGYTAAATTCTTTAGCTGCTGCCAAATTACACTTAAAGGGAAAAACAAATTGTAATCTGCTTCTTGGAGCYGAGAGYTCCTGAGGTCAGTATCCTCCCATGGATGTGATTGGGAACAGACTCTGAACACAAAACCAATCTATGCTGCCAATTGGCCAGGCTGTGATTACTGAACATACTTGTCCTRCACAGGTATCACATTCAGGTCTGAAGACCCAGCTGAGTGGGGGAATGGACTGACTGACAGTGATTTTTATGTGCTCTTATCCCAACCCCACTGTTTTCCTGAACTGGCACTGTTTCCAAAGCTAACCAAAAGCTTTCCAATCTTCAAGCATTTTCTCTTGCTGCATGGAACAGAAATGCCCATCAACCAATGGGAGGAAGACAGATTTTCATAGGGAGACACAGGATGGTTCTAGCAGCTACTCAGTTGTATCTTGGTCCACCCCTGGTACTCCTATGAGCATTGGAATCACACATCAACCAGCCTCTTCTTGGGCAGCTGCTGGTGGCCCATGAGAAAACCTCTGACAACACTCTGGAATTTGGCAGCAAGTGCAGGGCCCCACTGGTGCCAGTGTGGTGGTCACCATGGACTGGACACCATGCTGGGGTGGCAGAAGGCCAGCAGCCAGCATGGGTGGACAATGCACTGGAGTGCCTGGGAGGCAGTGGCAAGTGCAGCCACAGCAATGGTGTCTCCCAAGCTGAGGCTGAGCACGTGGCTCAGGGTTTTAGCAAGTCCTTGATSTGTCCACACTGGCTGGACAAGGAGTGACTGATGGCCAGTAAATATTTAACCTTGGACTGTTTCCCAGCACGTTGTAGCCTTCTCAGTGTAATGAGCTTGACTGTTTTCTTACCATTTAATATTAACTGCACAGAGGTGTGCAATGCTCTGTACATAACACAGAGGCAAAATACTGCATGAACTTCAGCACTCTGAATTTCAGGGTATTATCAGCAGAGTTACTGGAGCTACATGGGAAAACCAAATCTCAGCAGTGCACCAAGATCTCATCACTCAAGCATTTTCCTGGGGGGTGGTGGGGCTGGGATGCCCCACTTAACCTTTCCCATGCTTTTGGTGTTTCACTGAGTGCRTAATTCTGCTAGTCTGTGCTGAATGCCTGCTTGCTTCATTGCTCCCCTTGCTGTGATCATGAATAGTGAGGCTCCCTGTAGCTTTSTCACTTTCAGYCTSTAGTGCCATCACCCAAAACCAAACTGCACCCTGAGGAAAGACCTGGCAATAACCAGGCTTTRGTCCCTCCCTGTCTTTTGAGCCCATCACTGAGAAGTGATCATTTCCATGGAAAAACATTCCCATTGATAAATGTCTTGGACAAGGCCCCTGTGTTGTGCCTCCAGACTTGGTGAGCAGTGTGTGCAGGCCAGGTAAGTGTGTGCTGTGCTCTGGCACTGCTCTCCAGCTGGGGTGTAACGCCTGCCATGGATSCGGGCTGAATGAGGCTCCCACCCCGCTGCCCGGGCCTGGCTCTCACCTGATGTTGCTTTACACATCTGAGGCATTCTYGTGACCCTGCTGTGTGCCACAAAGGTGCTTTGAGAGGATGTGCTGTACTGGGAGCTGCTGTCCGAGGAGGTGGAGCTGGTGTGCGAGAGGCGGCTGTGCTCCTTGTGGGAGGCCGAGGAGCGCTGGTACCAGAGCCGCAGCTCGTCCGACACCGCAGTCCTGCCYGAGCCCTTCTCGTGGCCCTCCCTGCCCAAAGATGGAGTCCTTATGATCTGGGAGCGGGATGGGGTGAGCCTGACYGAGTCCACTTCATCCCCGTGCCAGTTCTCCTTAAACATCCCCCCGGCTGTGTAGGAGTTGGAGGTTTTGAATTGTGCTTTCACGCTGTAGTGTCCCTCCTGGTCGTTCTCCAGGCTCCGCACCACCACGGGCGTGGAGCTGCCCTCGATGTAGAGGGGATATTCCTTGATCCTGTACTGGGAGGAGGGCTGGCTCTGGCTGTGCAGGTAGACACGGTGGTGTCCCGTCCCGTTCCTCGCAGCCAGGTTGGGCATGCTCCCTGAATTGGAATTCACCAGGTTGCCTGCTGATTTGTGCCTTTGCCTCTGCCGTTCCCTGGCTTTCGATGGGGAATCCTCTGCCAGGGTGGAGTAGTTGGGGTTCATCTGAGCAGGGTAGTAGTGCTCCGAGCTGGAATGGCTGGTGCAGGAAGAGCAGTCGTCCATGGGGTCAGAGCCGTTACTGCTACGAGTCCTTGGGGTGTAGAAATCAGGGCTCCCTGTCTCATTTTCTGAGCCCAGGAGCTTTCCTTGTGACTCCAAACTGGAGCTCCGGTGTCTAAAGTGCTGAGCTAAGCTGTGCAGTCTGGTTGGGCTGATATCTACTGACCTGCAGGTACCAGGAAAAAGAACAGGCTGTAAATCAACAGGTTGAATCATTCCCCATCTCTGTACACACAGCCACCAAAGGAATCCGAGGGCATTGAAAACCTGAACCCTTCCAGCACTGCTTGGGGCTGCTGCCTGCAATGCAATCTGCTTCCCTGCTGCAGGGCTTGAGGTGATTAGGTCCTGTTCCTGTTCCTCTCCAGCTCCTTGGTGGTGACATTAAGCCTGCAGCACCATGAGGGACATAAACCCCTGCCCAATCCATTTCCTCTGGGGCATGCCACCCTGGGAAAAGCCCAATCTGAAGGGTAAAGCTTAGGAACCTCAAGCCTTGGCTTTGCTGGTTCATCTCTCTCATGGGAGAGCTGTTTAGATCAGCACCATCACTTTGTTACCAGGCTCACCTCATGCCACCCTGCAAATAAATCCCAAAACCTCACAGGCCACAAAGGTGGTGAGATTCCCTTGTAAGTGGCCCATGAAAGTCCTGCATGGGTACAGTCCACCTGATAAGAGACAGACAGACAGACTGCCCATACTTAGCCCTGAACACTGTGATTTCTCCACTGGTCATTGAAAAAGTCACCCCTTGTCAAGCAGCTTGGTGCTACTGGGGCCCAGCCATGGGTAGCACGTGCAGGATTCTCCCTGCTGACAGCCCTTCAGGCAACCACCCCAAATCACAGTTTACAAGGCTTGATTCATGGCCAAGTCTGGGAGGTCTCTATTCACCCCAACCGTTTGAAGGGCCCCACCCATCCATTGAAGGAGCAGAAACACATCTACATGACAGATGGCTATGGCCAGGGCATGCAGCTCATGAATGAGCTATAGACTGAGCAATGGTTGTTTCAAAAACCCAAACGGCCCCCACCCAGTCAAGGCCACTTTTCAAGCCCTGTGCCAGGCTCATTTCTCATACAGCTTGGCTCCAGTGTTAACAGATACTGCACCATTGAAAGGTACCCTCAGCCAAATGTTTGTAACAAACTTAACCCAGGCCTTTAACGCCTTGTATTGTCTCTGCCCYGAGGCTGATGTGTTGGCATGACTCTTGATTTATTCTGAGCTAAATGATGGTAGCACTTCCCCTTAGGGCAGGACATTGAACAGCACACAGCTCTGGCTCAGTTCTGCTCCCTGCAGTTTCCATGGAGTTTGTCACAAAAGCAAAAGAGCRATGAAGCTGAACAGTCTGTACAAAATCTCATTGAAAATTGCAGTCAAGTTTGGCCCCACACATCAAATCACCTCCCTTACACACTTCAGCTCTTTCCTCTGTCAACCCTGGGCTAAATTCCACTGCCACCTGGGTCCCTGGCTGGGTTGCTTAACACAGGCTCTTGATCTCTACATAATATCACACACGTGCAAACATTTTATCCATGAGGGAAAATGAACACTGGGAAAATGAACACTATTCAACGTTTTGTATCAGGCAGGAAGCAACATGTTCTCTCCAGCTGGATCCAAGGAGGAATTTATTGCAGAATGTAGCAGTAGCACCACATGCATTTTAAAAGTGGCTTGTAGAGCTTATAAACAGTCTGAGATGAAAGGTCCCAGCAGAAGAAAAACTTGATCACTTCAGGGGAGAGATGAGGAGCAGAATCATGTGCATCTGAAGGGATTTCAGGATGTCAGCTCAGGAGAGAATCTCTCCTGGCATGAGCACATGAGCCTGTGTTGTGAACAGGACCGGTTTGTGTCCTTTCCTGAACTGGGAATCAATTCATACCSTGAGAGAAGGATAAAGCAAGGCCARTTKAYTGCAGGCTAAGCAAGGTGAGGGCAGACTTACCGCGTGGAGTGGACGTAGTGCGGGCTGCGCACGCGCAGATCCGGCGTCGAGGGCATGCTGGACTGGGAATTCCAGTGGGGAAGGCTCCGGATAGGGCTGTTCTGCAGAGAGCTGCTCCCTCCTGCCTCGGCACAGCTCCCGGTGCTGGGGAACCGCTTGTGGCTGCTGCAGAACATGCAGGAAAACACCCTGCTTCAGCTCTCCCACAGGGATTTGGGGCTCCCACACATCCTTCCAGATCTCAGGCGCGTGCCTGGGATCTTGCAGGGGTGAGTGGGAGTTGGGTCAGCTGCTGCTCTGAGCTTGTGTCCCAACGCTTCTACAGTGCCAGAGGTCAAGGCCAAGTCCTGCCAAAGCCCTCAGATGATCCACTGTCCTTACCCCTCTAAATGTTTTGTAGAATAACACTGAGATACCAAACAGCAATCATGTGGCTGTAGCCTGTTTTTATGACCTGCCTATTGGCCAAAACACTTACAAAGTCTCCTTCTAGCAAACTCTGAAAGGGCTCCCAGCTCTCCCTCCTGAAAGCAGGGAGTATCTCTGCGATGGAGCTTCAGGACAGACGGCTCACCTGGAATGGCTGTGCGAGGAGCGCTTCTTGACCTTCTCATAGGGCTCATCCAGGGAGGACTCGCTCCACATCTTGGGTTTGATGGGGGACTTGTCRTAGTCGCTGCGGTGGAAGTGCATCTGGCGCAGCCCCTCCAGCGACTGCGGCGGCGGCGGCCGGTTGTGCAGCGGCGGCCGCGGCGGGAGGCCTTTGTGTGGGGACTGCAGGGGGGAGATGGTGCTGGTCACCTGAGAGTCCTCTGTGAACAGAAGGGAGAGAGGAGATGGCTGTGTGACACCTCCGATGGCAGCRCAGCCCCCAGAGATGCTGTTACACCTTCAGAGCCTGCTTCCTTCACCCTGCTTCCCCTTGGCTGTGTTCTGGGCCAGTCTGAAGACCTGACTTTCAAAAGGGCACTGGCTGACATTCCCATTTTGGGAGAGAATGGCCAGCAAAAGTGTATGATGCATTAAAACAACTGAAACTTAAGGAAAAATAAGGGGGCATTCTAGGACTGTCTTTTGAAATAATTCAGAGCAGTRATCAAAGCAATACTCACTGCTCCAGGCCTGATGTCTGACTACAAGATAGAGATACAAGATTCAGGGGAAACCAAACTTTTTTTGCTCATGGGATCTATCAGTGGACTATTAGACAGAACAGTAATTCCATTTTGAGTGCCAATCACATCCCTTCCCACTCTCTAGAACRTAGAGCAGCCAACATACCATCCTCWAGAACCAGGGCATCTGAKAGGGAGCTGTCTTCACTGGCAATGTTTCCTTCTGAAGAGAAGAAAATACAAAGAWGGTCAGATGGTCCAAAGAATTGCAGTGACTGAGTGCTGAACTGCACCATGATCTTTATGAACTGAGTCTTAGCCTTAGGCAGTCACCCACGCCTTCCTCCTCCCAGAGCAAGAGGCAAAATTCCTATGAATGGTTGACTCAGCCCACTCTCAATCTGGGAGGGCAGAGCTGCAGGTCGGGTCTCTCAATAGCAGGCTGCCTTTCAAAGAGCTGCTAAATCTTTTCAATAATTGGGGATTAAGACTGAGTCACAACAGAGAGCCGAGATCCCCAGAGGATGCAAACTGGCACAGTGCCATTAGTGAGATTTACATCTTGGCCCTTAAGGACTCTGGGTTTCATCCATCTTCTTAAAATGATCACCCTGTTGCTGACTAAAAGCTCACACTAAGTACCAGTTCTGTGGAATTCAAGGACATGTTTTGGGAGCATCCTCTGCAGCAGCAGGAAAAGCTCTCAGGCCCTTGGTGTGCAGGTGTTTGAGCTGCCTCCCCAACCTGTGTCCTCATGGCTGTCTGATATCTCTGACTGAGGTGCAATTTGGTACCCAAGTCACAAGYACAGCAGCTCTAATCTCAGTTCCTGCCACCAAGGCACAGAGAAAAGCTCTGCAAGTCAAAGGGAAAGGGGAAAATCCGCAAGGGAGAAAGAACCATGGCAGAAAGTTAATGGATTTCATGAAAAACCAATCAACAGCCCAGTAAACCATAAAGCGCCCTGAGAATTACATTGTAAAAAAAAAATAAAAAGAAATATTTGAACACAGCAATGACACTGCTCCCACTTTGATTTTACAGATGCCTTTGAGCTAGAGAGCTCACCCCAATCTGCTAACATTAATTACATTTGTACTGCACTGCTCTGGAGGAGCTGCCAAGAGAGTGATTTCACAGGTGAACAAAGGAGTCACAGCCTGCTCTGCTGACACCCTGATCATCCACAGCACAGCACAGCTGGGCTGCTGTGACCCAGCACATTCCCAACACACAGCACCCTCTGACAGCACCCCTGGGGTCCTCCAGGCAGGACAGGGAAGAGGGAGAGGGGAAATTTTGTAAGAATCCTGCTGCCTGCCCTCCACAGACCCCGTGTGACGCTGTGGGCACCAAGTCCCACTCACCATCTATGATCAGGGAGGCTCTCTGGGTCGGCTTCTTCCCAGACTTGATGCGGTACTCGTTGATGGCGTTCTCAATCTCCTGCAGTTTCTTCAGGGCATTCAGGTAGGACGTCTTCCTCTGCTTCTTCAGCTTCTTGCTGACGTTGGGGTCGCTGGCCAGGCGCCGCGCAGCCTCCGTGATCTGGGACTGAATGGCAAATTCCCTCTCCAGGCGCTCCAGCTCTGCCTCCTGGAGAAAGGCAAGTGAGTTCTGGTTACCACCAAACTCTCTGAGTCACCACCCATGTGGAAGCTCTCCAGAACCTGACCAGTGGTCTCCAACAAGGGCTCTCCATCAGCAGAGCATCCACAGTCATGCTGCTGCCCTCAGGGCCTCCCTGAGCATACCCATCYTGCCTTCACCTGCTCTCAGAAGTGCTTGGAAGCACAGCTGGTGGAAGGGATAACCCATACAAGGAGGAATGTGTGCCCCAGCCCTAACCCTGATGTGCTGTTTCACTTCTCATGCAGTTCAATAGTGCTCTACTACACATTCATCCTTCTACACCCATCTGTGGGTCACACCTGCCTCCCACCTCCTCCTTCTCCCTGTTTTCTATCTCCAGATTTAAGCCTCATTTGATTTCACTGCTTTGTATTGATGCAAAGCCACAGCTTTAACCTTCTTGACAGGTTTGCTTGGCACCCACCAAACACTTTGGTGTAAAGCAGGGCAAAGATGAGTTAAGTCCTCCCCAGTGTATGGCTGTCAAAATTGAGGGGTGAATATGAGCTGAAGTAATCATGGGCTGCTGCAACTGATGACACCAGAAAATTGTCTCCTCGAGTTCCCAGCCAGGAAGGTGACCTCAGAGCCAGCWGTGTGTAACAGCAAGCTCTCTGTATGCCAGAAAGAGCCAGTGCCCTCAGTGTTAGCCCTTGCAGGGCCCCAGCTRAGTTTTTAAATGCAATCAGGTGTACCCTGGAAGCCACCTATCCAATTTTTGGTTATCCTCCAAAGTCAAGGGACTTAGGACAATTTATGCCACAGCATAAGCTGATACAGAGCTTCCCAGTCTAGAGCACCAGGACCCCAAGCTGTGAGCTTCAAAGTGCCTTGCTAATCTGCCACAGATCTGGCTACCTCCTCCAGCTCAATGGAATTAGTCTGCTAGAAAGAAGAATGCAGTATACTGAAAATAAAAAAAAAGACAAACAAAAAAACCCCAAGCTTTTCTGCTTTTAGTGAAAAGTGAGACAGTCACATATTCATGGAGATCCCCATTACGCAAGTCCAAAYCCTCTCTTTGTTCAGCAGCAGCGTAAGAGCTGATGCTGTGGGATTTAATCAGACTGAAGGCATTCTCCAAGTCTTTATTCTGGACTTCTTAAAAAATATACCTTTGCTATCAGTGGTGAGTCAGCATTGCCTTAAAACTATAATTATCATTTCCCTCACTTCACTGAAGACTGAACCCACCTTCTGTCTTTTTAACAGATCCCTTTTTGCTTTGAAGACTTCATAAACTCTATTAGTGCCAGACTCATTAAAAGTGAACTTGACACCATGGGGTTTTAAAGCCAGGAACCTGATTCATCATCTTCTGGTAAAAGCCTTCCCAGAGTCAGGAATTACAGWCCAGGTAAARGTGATCAYCAAGAGAAAAACCAGAACCYTTCCCTGCAAGTCTTGCTCTGACAAAGGTCTTGTTAAAGGTATGGTGAGTTTGATGAGAGCTGTCATTTTAGACCTTCACAGATTCAGCTCTAAATCATTCACTATATCCTACGAAAAATATATCAATTTTCCTCCTGTCCATAATTGTCTATTTTCCTCCATTGAGGGCCCTATAAATAAAGCCCTAGGAAATGAGAATTCCCATCTGCCTTCAGATGGAAGTGYCTTGCTTCAGGTCCTTGTCACAGCTAGTCATTTCAGTCCTGGATTTACACAGTTGAGGGAATATTCCACCTTTCGTTTTAAATTGATTTCCCAGTGTTTGTACTTGCTGAAAASTGCATGAAAACCACTGCTAGCCTCCCTAAATGCTTTTCAAACTGGCAGCCAAGCACAGCTCAACATCMTTCTTTGAGAACAGAAATCTACGGTTTTCAACACAGCCTTAAAGTTTGACAGACGAGGAGAGAGGCAGAGGAAAGCTGAGTCAGCATGTTTGGATGGCTGGTGCTAAAAGGCAGAGTGCCTGCACTGGGGAGGAGGAGCTGCTTCACCTTCCTGCTCTCCCCAACTAACCCTGCCACTGGAGTAAGGAGATTCCTCACCCCTCTGGCCCCAAAAGCTGCCCTGTAGCAATAGGAGCTGGGGAAGCTGGAGATCAGGTTATAGCTGAGCAGCCAACAGACTGCAGGGGTTTTAGGAGTAATTCAGCTAAGACATGCTTCCCTTTGAAAAGCTTAATTAAATGTGCTAGTTCATGAATATTTGACTGCGGTGGAATTCCTCTCCCAGGCTCCATTGAGAACAAAACTAAAGAGCTCCAGCTGTTTATTTTTTCAGCAGAAGGAAAATGCCAACAAAACGACAAACAGTTAATTCCCCGGCTGAACTGAGCCTCAAACCACACAGCTTCAGTTTCTCCTCCTACAAAAATAAAAAGCAAACTMAAGACTGGAATATACACAAGTGTCTTGAGACAAATGTGCCTCCACAGACAATAGTTGTTCTGTGAATCTGGCCCTGCCTTCCAGCTGCTGCGGGCCTGTTTTCACAGCCACGGTTCAGGGCACTGACCCAGCACATTGTGGGAGCAAGGAAGGGAACAAACACTCCCTGGCAAACTTAGAAAAACGTAACTCCAGCTCCCCATAGGTAGGGATGAAGGCTCTTTTGTTCAAGGAATGGGGAGCAAAATGCTTTCATCTTGCTGTGGCAGGGCTGAGATGGGTAATGGTGATGCTTTTCTCCCTGGTTAGAGGGGGCCTGAATTTGGATTGCTACTGGAGTGCAAAGCAAGTGGCTGTTTGCGAAAACAAGACAGGCAGAAGCAGGGTTCAGGTGGCTTGGGGGGCTCCTGATGTGTCCCCCTGCTCACACAAATCACTGCACTTTGTCACCAGAGCACTTGTACTGCCACGGTCCAGTTGGTCACCCAGGCTATTWCTGTTACCTCTAGCAAAGCAAGGGYTGAACCTCAAGCATTTCACCTTTACTCCAAGTCTGAAGTAAAGTCTCCAGCTCTCTCACTGCTTCCCCATTCTGATGGATACAGAAACCCCAAATGGGTACTGTGAGCAWTTACAGTAATTTAAAACAAAAACGACCATGGGACAGATGGCTCCTGTGTGRTGCTCAGTGGACATCTTAGAGACCTGAGGTGGGGACAAGGGTCTGGAAGGGAAGGGCACAGCCTCACCTCTCCCTTRGGCAGGATTTTCTGCTCATCCAATTTAAAGGCAGTTCCTATTCTTCTCCTTACAATAGGTGGCTCCTCCCCAGGATCCAGGGGGTATTCTCGTGGCAGCTTTCCTGTGAGCTCCTGTAAGCAGAAAATGCTGTTAGTGCCCTGGGAAATCCTGCAGCAGAGAAAAGCATACCACCACTGTGACCCTAAAATAACAGGTATTCATTTACAGCATATCCAGTTCAGCCAGATGATAAACACACAGGAGAGCACCCAGCCCTGCAAACTCAGAACCTGACACTGAGGGTGGGGACCTCTTTTCTAACCTGTGCAYGAATACAGATCTTTGTGGCCTGCCCTGGGCAGGTCTGTAAGTGGTGCCCATCCCTAGGGTGTCACAGCTGAGGCTGAGCAGGCTTGCAGCACACAAGCTTTCATCTCTGCTGCAGGCTGAGCAGGAACCAAGAGCTCCTRTCTGCTGAGCTGCCTTTGACAGGGGTGAGGAGAGCTGAGAGCCCTCCTGCAGGATGCAGGTCTGCTGAGTCAGAAGGCTGCAATGGTAAAAGCTGTGTAGGCCATGACCTGCACAGAAAAACATTCCCACCTGATTCATGATGTGTCTGAGAGGAATGCAGTGGAAATGGTCACTAAAAGCAGTGCCTGGTACCTCATTACCTGTCTGATAACACTTCATGTATCAGAGTGCCTTCCAAACCCCAATGATGTCACGGGCAGCTTTGGAGCAATTATTAGCTTATACTCTGTCAGACTGATGGGGCTATTTGCAAAAATTTGTTCAAAATCTGAAGCAAGCCTGACAGAATCTCAGAGTATGTGTACCACAGGAAGCAGCACCACTACTGATGTTAATGTTGTGGGGTTTTCCCCCCAGGCTACACAATACAGGCATACATATCTGAACTGAAGGCATTGAACTGCCTACAGAAAAAGGCAGGAGCCTGACTACCAGCACAGCCCCTACTTCTTGTACTCAAAAGTCTCCCCCTGAAGGACAAAAGGCTTTTGTGTTCCTCAGCATCAGCCTTGAGAGGATCCAGCTGGCAGAGTAACCTAAATCATCTGAATCCTAAAGAACAGCAGCTGACCTTAATGCGAGTGTGGGTGCACAGCYCAGTCCCTGCCTGCCCTGGCCTCTCCCCCACTCCCTAATGGGGTTTTTTTCTTTCTACTCTTTTCACATCACTAGGAAACAAGGACCTGGCCTTTTCAAATCTTCCCTTTAAGCAATTCCCAGCAAAATGGGTTTGCAGCAGAGTTCTGTGTTGCCGTGCACAGCACAGCCCCCTATTGCAAGAGGCAGGGCTGCAATGTCTCAGTCCCACTCTGCATTGCCCCTCCAACCCTGTGGGGTTATTTCAATTTTTCTTTCAGAATGTGTTTCCTTGTACTGAGATGTGGCTCTAAGCACTGCACTGAGACACAGATCCTGTACCCTGAGGGCAACAGGGGTATTTTCTTTATAACTCCTAGTGTGATATGAAGCAGGGCAGTGGGTAAAGAGTTAATCTTCTGTAAAATCTGTAAAGATCAGAGCAGAACAAAATGAATGTGGGCTGCCATGCTGCCTCCACAAGCTAAAAAGTATTCAAAGGCACGAWCATGAAACGTAATCTAAATTAATAAGTAACTGGAGCAGTGCTGGCCCAAAGTAACCTGATGCCAGCATTATGAATGGTTCTGGCCATGCTTTCTTAATTATGCCCCCRCTTTTAACTCTTTTTTTATCTCCTGGTTTGCCACCTTCTTCCTCTGTTTTGGCTGTTCCCATGCCAAAGGATAAAGGAGAAAGGGCAGCCTAGAGGAAGCTTTCAACTACCAGCTGCTGATGGATGAGCTGGAGGGTTGCAAGATGGGGTCAGATTCCAAGYGTCCATTAACTGCCTCTCTCAAATCACCTTTGGAAAGCATGAACACTTTCTACCAGCTCTTAATGTGCTGACAGATGGGCTCTGGCCAGCCTTGCCACAGCACATTAAGGACTTATTGCTCCTCATCCCCAGCTCCCTTTCCCAGTGGGAGCTTTTGCCTGCATCCTGGTTGTTCCTGAAGTGCTGAGGCTGCACCAAAACAGGGCTGGGGTTAAAGGGAAGGCACKGGGCTGTGAGCTCCTGCAGCTGTGGCACAGACACATCTTCCCCTGCATCCGGTGCTGCTGCAAGGATTAGTCATCAGCAGTCAGGCAGGGTTAGCTTAGGGTAGTAAATTCCTCTGGGCCAAGTAGAGCCTCCAGGTCTTGACTATCAGCCCCTGAAGAGCTGTGATTTTTTTCCTGTGGATGATCTCAGCTCAATGGACTTAGAGATTGGATCTGGTCCTGTGACCTTCTTCAGCTSAAGTTGTTTGCTGAAATCAACCAGGACTTTCCAGGTGGGAAGGGATTGCTCCCATGGAGTAAACAATAGGAGGCAACAGAGATTTCTGCTGATGTTCTCTGTTGAGAGGCATTTTCCCCAACTTGCTCTTTTTGGCATTAAAACTATTCATTAATTGAAACAAATTGCAATGAGACCTGAATCAGTGACCCACTTCTCCCGTTTCTGTCAAAAGGTAGATACACATCAAATATTAAGCAAGAACTGGAAGATCTCTGTGCCACTGTCTGCAGCCAGCTTCCTGTTGTGTTACATGTCMCAATTTGCTATTGAAGTCAGACACACAGGCCTGGTAAACACGGGAGGATTGCTGAATGACCTGACTACACTTGCTGCTAATCTACAGACACAGCTGCAGCAGAGTGATGATTTCCCCAAACATTAAATTGATCACCAAATGAGCTCCTATGTACTCCAAAATGAGCAGGTGAATGGGAAGGTTATGAGTTCCTGAGCTGTCCTGCATGACCTGGGATGACCACAGTGTTTCCTCTTTGCAAGGTCTGCCACCACACTGGCATTCCTTTCCAGCAGTGCCAGAGCTGGCTGGATGAAGGCAATCTACATGGAGCAGATGAGACCTCGTGTGCTGCATGGCAGAGCATGCCCAAAGGAGAAAAGCATGTAAAGTTGGGCCTGCTCCAAGAAGAAAGTGTGCCAGCCTCGGGGGTTTTCTGGTAATGGAGTCAAAAGTCTCTGAGAAGTGGTGACCAGCACACACAACAGCCTTCCTATGGCATTTAGGTAGCAGAATATTCTTATCAAAGTTATACAGAAGCCTGGCTGAATGCAATTTATTCACAATTTCAGGGCAGATGTGGATGCTGAGCACCCTCTTTGCCCCAAGCCAGCTGGGTACCCAGCTGATGTGGGGTCCCCTTCTCTGGGGGAAAAAAAGCCCTGCACTTTGCAATGTGGAGTTGAGACAGCTGGATCTCCCTGAGGCCGTKGTACAGTGGGTTTTGTAAGAGGTGACTGTGGAAAGAATCATCCCCTGAGTCCACCCCACCTCCCAACAAGGAGCATGCTGTAACAAAGTGAAGGAACAAGGAGTTCCAGGTTCTAAAATGCCCACTGCCTACCGCTTCCCGCAGGCACAGTTTCTTCAACTCCTCCAAGCGCTGCCGCAAGGTCTCCTCCAGAGCTTCTTGCCTGGACTTCAGTGCAGCCAGCATGTCTTTCTTGGCAGACTGAGAGCTGTCTGACTCTTGGGAACCTGTCAATAAACAATGATTTCACTAGGCCAGCTGACAGCAGGACACACATCTGGAGTGCTTATAATTTTAGCAAAGCCTGGAAGCAGTCCTTCCAAGAAGAAATCGGACTGTGACATGAAGCAGGTGTTACCCAGTCATGTTTGTTTACAGCAAATGTTTGAGCTAAAAGACAGAGATTCAACAGTGGAGCACATAAAGACATTTGTAATCATTATCTGGAAAAATAAAAGCAGCAAAGTAAGATCTTAGAGGAAACCCACATACAATTCCCACGAGAGCTTCCAGTAGCAAAGTACAGTTTACAAAGCCCTGGAGATGCATTTTTTGGAAATTAAGTCTAAGAGAAACCATTTGACAACACAGCCTACTTCTTAAGAATTGCAATTATCCTAGTAGCAAACATGTAATTCAATCCACTTACAGGACCTGTTCTATGAAAAACTGTAATGGAACAAAATTACCTAGTAAGCTTCCTGTAAAATACACCAAAAAACCCCAACCATAGCTCCTTCTGGGGTAGTAGCTGTTTCTTGTAAAGATGTAGGTCGAGATATTTAACTGCATGTCCAAATGGCTTGGCTTTTCAAGTGGCAATTACCAGCAACTCCCACTGAAGYAGGTCTGTTGCATTAAGTCAGACTCTGTTGCTCAGATGTCATGACAACATTGGTAATTTCAGCTCTTCAGGGGAACTCTGTGATGAAGTAACCTCACTCTTTGTCACTACATTTCCCCCACATACAATRAAGGATGGATATTTTCCTTATATCTCCTTTTGCTGCTGGTCTAGCAATAGAAACATATTTTTTTTATAGCAGTGACCTGTTCCCTGCCCCTCTCAAGCAATGGCACAGAGAAAGCAGACCTTTATTACCTGCAGGAGTCGGACACAACAGGATGCTACGTGGAATTTTCTGTGCACCTTTCATCAGATGGGGGTTAGAGGGGGGCTCCTACATACATCTGCAGCTTGGCCTCCAAAACACTCAGCCCAAGGAGGTTGAAAAAGCTGTTATTTCACAGTGCTTTGGAAGGAATCTGGGAACAATTCTTTATTTTGGCAGCAAAACAGTGAAATTTGTGCTTTCAGCTTCATCTTTCATTGCTACTATTCCAGCAGACCATTAAAGCTAWACTGAAAGAGGACTGAGGCAAAAATTGCCACAAAACAGTTCTGCACTGGCTCAGGGGGAGCAGAGACTCTCACAGATCTTTTCCACTTGTATTTTCTGCAGTTTTCATGAAGGAAGATGGCTGGCATTTAYTCAATGAACCACCATTCTACTTCCTTAAACATTTCACTGGACTGTCCTGAAGTGGGGGTGGTGGAAGAGATCTCTCTGAAGGCCAACCAAGCTGAGCATTMTCAGACAAAGGAGGGGAACCTCACAGTAAGATGCTTGTGTCATTGCTGTAGTCATCCTCATTTTATTTGTGTTTGCCCTCATAAAGCAACAAAACTCAACTCTGCAGACACGTCTGTGCTGGAAGAACTTGATGGGACCTTCTAGAGGAGCCCTGTATTTACACTGGTAGGGAAACTCCTCTCCAGCACTAAGTAATTCTTAATAGTAACCCTGGTGAGCAGTTACTAGCAAAACTGAACTGCTGAATTTCTTCATGGACTTGTCAACAAGCTGCTGAGTCCCAGTAAAAAGTTGCTCATGATTCCAGCAGATGCTTTGAACCTTTTTCCTTTTATGACAGCTTTAATGACCTATGTTTTCCTTTCAACTSCTCTTCCCCTTTCCTTCCTCTGTCTGCTTCACAGCAGCCTCATATTTATTTTTAAAAGCTATTCCTTTTTGCTGTGTGGGTTGCCACAGCAGCTACACACAAACATTTACAAGTGTAAGAACAGCCTGGCCAGACCCCTGTGCTGATCTGGGGTATGCCCACAAGAAGGAAACAAAAGGCTCCTGGCTGAGCTGCTAGAGACCCAAATCAAGCCCAGACAGTTCACAGCATCTGCTCCAGCTCTGCTTTCCCTGTGTGAGAACCATGCTGGTTTCAACCCTGACACAACTGGTGCACATTTTGTCCACTGAGTGCCCATCTTGCCATCTTTTTCACTGCTCCCAAAAAGCAAAGGAACTGGAGGGAACCTGGAAGTTTGCTGCCACATTCTCACTGAAGCAATGGGGTTACTGCTGAAACCAAAGTCATCCACTCACTGGCACTAATGTCTGGTTTTGAATTTYTATTTAAAAGCTGAATTATTTTGCAGGGTATTATTAAATTTTTATTGGCCTCGTTCTCTGCTTGTTCTCATGGGTGAAAAGCAAATGGAAACTTGATCAGTCAAGAGAACCACACCTGTATGAAATGAGCAGAGAACAGTGCTCTGCATTGCTGGGTGCTTATGGCTYCTGTTAGAGGCTCTTTATTTATAAATTTGTATCAGTCCTACCCTGAATAAGGTTGTGATCAGAGATCCACTTCTAAACCCAGTGGCAATTGACCCAAAAATGCCAGGACAAATCAAAATACTGTATAAACAACCAAGTCAGTCAAGCAGTTACTACCTTAAATCAGCCTTATTAGATATGGTCACTGAGTCATGGCTGCCCAGTGCTTTCCACTGGGGAAGGGATCAGCCACAGAGAAAAATCAGTCCTGAGAGATCAGTCCTAACAGAACAGGCTCCTGCTGCAAGATAAATGGTTGACTGGGAGGCTTTCTCAGGTGTTTTATCTCCCACAATTAAGGTTAATTCCTTAATTCTGGTCAAGTGTTATGCAGGTACAGGTGTGCTGGGGTCCAAGACAAGCTGTAAAGCCTGTCACAGGGGCTTTTCTCTCTGAAGTGGTGCCTGGGAGACCAGACTTTTGGAGAGAAAAGTCCTACCAGTGATTCATTGTCTGTCCCTATTTCCTCCATCTATTGGAGCAGAGTGGAGTCAGCTTGGAAAAGGGATAAATGAGAGGGATGAGAACAAGCAAGGAGGACAGATAGGATGCTGAACAGCAGAGAGAGCCAAGTCTTGGTGACACAGCTGTGAGGGGAGAGGAGATRCCCACAAGGTGGATGAGCAACAGCAGCTGCAAGGCAAAACACCCAGGCTTTTCTCCTTTTCACTCTGCAAGTCTCCAGCTCCAGCAAAAACACATCTAAATATGGCAAACCYTCACGCTGCATCCGGCTGCTGGCTCCTGCTCGCTGGCATTTGGCTGAGATCCCCATAAAGGCTGTCCCCCGWGCAGGGAGGGAAGTTTCCCTGTGCCAGAGCCTGGGCTGACTCCCAGCCCCGGGATGTCAGCACACAATRAGCAGCAGCCCCACACAGCCCCTAYCTCTGGGCTCTGYCTGATGTAGGATTTCCTCTGTGGGGGCTCRGCTGGAGCTGCTCCACACAGGATGTGCTCAGGATCCTGAGGGGACCCGTCCTCAGCAGCCCCCGCGCTGGCGGCGCTGGGTACCCACTGGGGCTGGCCAGCTGGGACACAGCCCGCCGGATGCAGGGCCTGGGAACTGGGAACTGCCTGCCTGCACTCTGCTGTGGTGTTCCCAAATGTAAACAGGGCCCTGCACAGGAAACCTCCACTGCTGCAGAAGGAGTGGGGCTCASGGGCTGGAGGCTCCTTGAATGTGCCTGCAGAGCTGGAGCAGAGATGCTCCTCTGGGGTGACTCCTCTGCCCACAGAGATGAAGGAAGCAGGCTGGGGATCAGTCCGAGTACAACCTATTGAATTTCTCAATGAGCCAGATGGGTTTAGCTCAACGAGGGTTCAATACTTTTGAGGGTGTCCAGCACCTCACAGAAATGGCCTAAAATAGACAGCATGACCAAGTATGTCTTGAAAAGCAAAAAGGTTTTAATAAAAGAAGAAAGAACAAAGCCATGCAGTGTAGGGAYASRACCCACACACCTGCTACAACTTCCCCAAAATRCACCCAGAAGCCTCATGCTCTCCGTTTAAGTACTGAATGATTTAGGTGGGTWTTTTGGCAAACTGCCCAATAGAGAGGCTACATTTCTGAGGGACAGGTAAAGAGACCTATCKGTGTTTTAGTCTTGGCCTTGAGCCAGTGGCTGCCAGGAGAGCAAAGACATTTCTAGGGCTTTTTCCTTTTAAGTCCTAAGGTGAAACTGAAACCCTTTTTCCTTATATGGAAAACATGTGCTTGGTTTTGGGGTGCATTCCTACCATAACCCAGTGACTACAGGGCTCCTCACTGGCTTGGAGACCTGCAGAGATCTCATGGCACAGACTCCAAAGGAAAAATCCACCTTAGAACTAACTTGGTTTTGTTCTGCTGCCTTTGATTTGGTTCCTGCCTGTGTGAAAGCAGAGCTTTCATTTGCAGGCAAATCTTTCCCCACATGCCCAGGGATAGCCCACAGATCCTGAGCAGAAGATCCCTGAGCTAAATCACAGCAGCCCACTGTCCTAGGGAGGCCCCTTCAGATCCAAAATGAGGACAAAAGTTAAGAGTCAGCTTGTCAGAAATGGACTTGGGCATCAAAATTACAAATCTGCAGTGGACAGCCTGAGATCAAGAGCGTGGGAAAAATGSAGGAGCTGAGGCTTTGGTCTTGAATTGCTGTGATCAGGAGGAAGCCACTTCCCCGTGTAAGACTCCATCTCCCCTCTGCTGTCTCTTGAGACTGTAAGTGATGTGGGGCAGTGACTGCCTTGTACTGCACAGCAGGATCTTCTCCAGACAGTGTGACAGCTGGAAGCAACAACAAACCTTTCCTTGCAGACTTGCTGCAAGCCCAGGGGAGACATGCCAGTTTTGGCATGCTCCTCATGGTGCTGACAGCCCCTCCAGTGAGGAGGAGTGAGAGGGAGGGAGGAAATGACTACAAGTAATTTTCAAGAAAAAAAGGACTGAGACTAGTAGGGAAGTGGGGGCAAACAGAGATTCAGTCCTGACCTTGTGATTTCRAGTCACTTGAAGTATTTATAGCCTGGAAGTCTACTGTGGCCACTTAATCATTTGCACTTATTCTSTGCAGTGTGCAGGCTGTACTGTGATAACCCATCATTGTTGTGGTTGTGTGCCGATAATCCTTGGCACAATGGGAGGAAACACAAAGCCTGGGACAGAGCCAGTGACTGTGCCCAGGGGGACAGACAATGAATGGCCCCTCCCATCCAGTGCGACAGGGATGGGCCACCTCCTGCAGCTCAGGCTCGAGGGAAGGGGATCTTGGAGCAGAGTGGTCTGAGTGTGGAAGCAATCCAGGATTTCCAATTGCTAGGTACCTGACCAGACATCATCTCTCAATACCGTCTGGCTGCTGCTTGTAGCTGCTGGAAGGCACACAGCAGCAGCAAACTCTGCCCTCCTCAACATTTTGGGGAGAGCCCTGTCCTCAGAGCTGGCAGGACRTAACAGGCAGCTCTGAAGAAAGGAACATGGAGGGAGCTGTGCTTGCCTGGCCCAGCAGCAGCACTCTGCCAGAAACAGAGGTTCACACAGGGCTGTGAAGGCACCCAGGTAGGCAGATCCACCTAGCCAGGACTGAAGAAATGACTCACCTGGTCAGTGAACTCTGGGTGGGTCTAGTCACTAGTGCAATCCTGGTGAGTCTACAAATCCTGTGCTCAGTCAGAAAGGTGCAGGGAGCACAAAAGTACAGAAATAAAAGCATGGGCAGCTACCAGGAATTTCCCTACACTTAACCCTGATAGATGCTGGGCCTACACCAGTTTTTCTGGGACTGATTTTTTGCTGGCTTTCACATGGCTACTGCTCTCTCCAGGTGTAAGAGCAGAAGCAGACCCCAATGGTTTTTTTCCAGGAACAGAAGTCCATGTATTAACATGGAAACAGGATTACTACCAAGTAGCTCTCACAAACTTAGKAATGGTGCCCAGGAGGCTGAGATCTTGGAGAGACCTTAAGAACTTTCTTGGGGTACTTAACATTATTTACTTTCCAGCAGGAGAGCTGGAAAAAAAGCCAAACAAACAAAGACTTCCAGCAACCTGACACCAATYTGGGAGCTGCTGAGCTACTGCAACTCCCCAAGTGATTGGAGGCACAGACAGTGGATTGTATACTTTGTCAGGAAGACCTCAGGAGCAGAAAGGCAACTCTGTTTGCAGGCAAGGCAAGGAATTGCACAGCAAGCAGCTCCTGGGAGCACTGCACATTTTAACCCCTTGCTGAACATCTTCCAAGCAGGGTTTTAAGAGACATGAAGGATACAGTGATGCAAAGCTAATCTACATCAGTGTGGGTTCAGTTTTAAAGTATTTGCATTCTTMTATGGGTTCTTGCTTTGCCAGAGCTTGAGAAGGTTATTCTCTGCTGTTACACATCTCAACACATTTGATTTTGGTAACTTGATGTGATGCTTGACAGAAGGTATTTAGTTGTCTGAAACTGTTAATTACAGTGATACCAGAAACCTTGTCCTCCTGAAGAGCTCMCCTAAGCAGCTTCAAGCTCTTTGCTAGACATCACCCCCCGCTTTAAGCCTGCAGTGACATTTATCAGTTTTACACAGATTGCCTGGTTCAGACTGACAGAAGAGTATCAAAGAGTCACAACCTTCTGACCCCCCCTTCTCCAGTCCTTTTCTCCTCCTGCTCTAGCTCTCCTCTGCATCACCTTCCCTTGGGTTTCTCTCACACATGACATCTTCCTCACACAGGAAAGTGCTCTAAGCCACAACAAGAAACCTTCAGGACCCTAGCACTAGTCTGTAGTTCTGTAGAGCCTGGGACAGCAGCCAAATCACAGCAATAGAGAGGCAAAGCAGACGTGCACTTGGTGAAGAAGACACCCAGTCTCAACCATGCTGAGGAACATCACCAGTTCCCAGCCTCAGTTTCCCTTGTGAGCTGCACTGGGTGACTCTTCCCCACTGCTGGCTGGGCACTCCTTCACAAACCCATCTGCCTCAGGATAAGCTGRACAGCAAGGGATGTTTAGGGTAGAAACTGTGAAGAGACACCAGGTTTCAGCTGGAAATTGAGAGGTTGGAGATGACATCCTGAAGTTAAGGAGGAAAYGAGTGGTGGTAAAAGAGAGAGGCTGTTTGTGCTGATGGTGGAGTAATGTGCTGAGAGATGGACTGCCACCTGGACAGACAGAAAGGCTAAAGGGAAGTGGCTTTCATTTSTGCAGTGCAGCTTCTGGCTGTTCCCCATTACACCATGGCCATGGCCCTTCCCACCACACTCCCTGCAGTCACAGGACAAAGGACCCACCTGATGACAGAAGACTCCCGCTGCTTCCGCTGATAATTTTGCCTTTGCTCCCCATGTTGGCCAGCTTGGAGGTCTTGAGGGTTCCAGTTTCAGTCAGGTCAATTGCAATCTCACTCAGGCTTCTTGCAGCATGAATCTTGGACTGGAGGTGGAAACAGGAGTTAGTAATGATCTAACGCCTCTTTTTCAAGCTCACAAAAGAAAAAAAACCTTTTGCTGTGGCAGGAAACAGGCCTCCACAGCAAACTTGKATTATTTTACAAGAATAGAAGCAATCTGGCACAGTATCCACTGCTGTACTTCGTACATTCTTAAGTGGGTACAATTCTGGCACTGCTTCCTGTTGTTTGGGTTTTTCTCTGCTTTGCCATGCACATTTTTCTCTCTTMAACAAAGGATGTATGGAGTCACTGTTTTACCACATACAATAAGAAACCTTCAGAAATGCCATARTAACTTGCTGAAAAGCTCAAAAGCTAAAGACCATCTCTACCATGTAAAGGAAGCCAGAAATACCTTCACAAATCAGCAATAAACTTTGGAACAAGACACAGTGAGGACATGCCTTAAATGGGCTGTCATGAGGAGATGGGAGAAAATACTGACARGAAAACACATTCAGGTTATTGTCCAGACTAACAAACTACATGCAGTGCCCCTACTGTGAGGGACCTCTTCAAAGCATTAACATTACTCAAGTAGGAAACAACAGCCAGCCCAGCTCAGTAACTGGCCACATTAGGGCATGGCCATTGTTCCCCACCAAATGTCACCAAGATTGCTGCAATTTGTAATTACAAGAAAATAAATAATGCACAGTATGTAAACCTAGAGAATAGAATAGGATAGGATAGGATAGGATAGGATAGGATAGGATAGGATAGGATAGAATAGAATAGAATAGAATAGAATAGAATAGAATAGAATAGAATAGAATAGAATAGAATAGAATAGAATAGAATAGAATAGAATAGAATAGAACAGAATAATTTCAGCTAGAATGGACCTCCAACAGTTATCTCAGCCCACTGCTCCAATTTTACAAGCCCTGTGTGTCTGAGCTTCAATTAATCTGTCCTTTCAGGGCCACTAACCTGCAATTTTAATTTGCCAGAACACAGAAAGCTKTTGGCACATTTTGCCAAGACTCTGCAACTGCAAGAAGAATTTTATCCCCAAGGGGGTGAAACCCCAGTTCAGAATCACTTGAGCATTCACCTCTGCACCTTCTCAGAAGAGACTCAGCCCTGGGCATCCAGCTGAGGGGATGGGCACATCATTACTGTGCTAACAAATCAAGGCTGACTGATGTCCACATACCAGGCTGTGATCTGTTCCCACTGGAAATAACATGAAACAGGACAACAAGGAATGCTTGCCAYGATGGGATTTTCAGTGTTACTTCACATCCTCAGGAAGAAGAAACCATTCCAACAAGAACTAAGCCTGAATTGATATCTGAGTGCTCACCACTGAGCTTATTTTGTTACTGATGTGCTGTGGGGCTTTGGGTAAGACACTTAAGTTCTTTGTGATCGCTGCCTCTGTTTGCATATCAGCGAAATAATAAGGGAAGGAAAATGTCTCCCTGTAGCACACTGTATTTTTAAGATTMATTTAAGACTGCAAATGAAGACAGCACTGGGAAAGCCTTACACTGAAAACACCCTCAGAAGTATTATCATAATTTAATATTCTTGGGTATGTACAGGCTCCATCATTACCATTCTGAGGTACCCAAATGTCTCACAAGTTTATTTCCACAATAACAGGGTGTGTGTTCTCACTTGACTGCAAGAGTGAACAGTGCAGTCCTTGCGAGTGCAGAGGCTGAACTACCTGACAAGATATCAGAGAAGATCACTCAACCAGTACTGGCCCTCTTCAACTAATGTTGCAACCAGTCAGACAGTTCTCATTTCCAGCAGTTCCTCCCTAAAATCAGCCCCAGGAGAAGGACAGCACTCTTTAGCTTCTTGGATCAGATGTTTCTAGTCAGACACAAGGTCTGTGAAGCACCTTCTTCAAAGAGTTCTGGAAGATTAGTTCCAGGTGAAGAAGAAAATCACTGCTTTTATCTAATGAGATGTCCTTCTACTGAAGTCTTGACAAGGACCCTAAGCATGAACTGCTGTCTTRCTGCAATGCCAGACCTTTGGAGGTAAGAAGCCTTCCAACCACCATTGTCCTGCTGATAAATCCCCTGCAGGCCTATAGATGCTGTATAACCCTATGTATATGCAGGGTTATGTGTACTTTGTACAACCCCAGGAACAGCTRTGTTGATCAAACCCAGTGTTTGCCTGACACAACACACTGAGTCCTGGCAGTGGATGCCTCAGAAAGGCACAAACCCCAAGCCTGCATGGGCAGATCCATCCCTCCTGCTCCATGAAGCAGTGGTTTTCCTGTTTTTGTAGCATAGTTACAGCAAGCAGGCCTGTAGTTTATTTCCACTCACTTTCAGAATGCAAATTAGGGCACACTCTGGCCCTGCCTGTCTGACTGGGCACCAACCAAAGTGCTGAGTGAAGGCAATGTGGATGCTGGGTGCTGTTGTGGTCCTGACCAAGCTAGCAGTGGCTGGAAGTGTACCCTATATAAGGCAAAGGAAAAGGTGATATATGACCAAAGCCTGGCATCCCTGGAGCCAGGGGAGAGGAAAAACAAACCAGCAGACAGGCTTAGCAGGCCAGAATGTGCTTCCTCTGCAGAGGGTACAATTCAAACCTGCAGAAACCACAGGAGAAGGTTTTAGATCCAATTTCAGTTGTGCTAATGGTGCCCTGCACTGAACAGAAAGGAATGGGGTTAATTTTCCTTGCTGCTCAGTCYCTGCTGCCTCCAGCAATGCCAGTCAGTGTCGGTGGTCTCTCACACTGGACAGSATCTCAGCAGCAGCAGGAATCAGAGCAGCAGCTCATTTCCCACAGGCCACTGAGCAGCAGGCAGCACGAGGCCCGTGCAGGCTGTGTGCTGCAGCACAGAGCTGCCAAGCTGGGTTACACCCCATTAGTGCTCCCCCRAGCCCCACAGTCCCTCCAGGCTCAGACATTTTAAAGCACTTAGCACAGACMTGCCAAGTCTCATTTACAGGGAGGAAGACTGGCTCATTCATGAGTCATTTCAAAGCATGGGGCCAAACTGATCCCCTGTGCTGTGCTGACAGGGTCAGAGGGTGAAGAAAAATCCGTAAGTGAAATGAGGAAGAGGATGGACACTAGGGATGAATTTATCCCTATTGCTGCAGTGACGGGGCTTTGCTGGAGGTGGTTTTTTGAAACCCTTGGCCTATTTTCTACCAGTTCACTCAGCCAAAAAGCCTTGCACTTGGAGGAAAGCGGTGTTGAAAATTCCCACAGAATGGGAACTTATCAAGGTTTCTAGGCCAAGTGTTTGATTGACTCAGTGCAGTCAACAGAGCAAAGACATGCCTTCAWGTCCTGCTGCATCTGTCTCCTGAAAAAATAGGGAAGCTGACAGGAGTTCTGCAGGCTGACAAGCTCACTTGGGAAGCTGGGGATCTTTTCAGTCTCCACGTTACGCTTTGATTGCAGGGACACAGAGGGAGATCAGCAGGGAGCAAGAGGCTGGGAACCCGGCGAGCTGGCAGGAGTTCAGCAGGAGGGAGGCTGCAGAAATGGCTGGGACCTCACTTGCAAAAGGGTCAGAATCCAGGCAAAGCGGATTTTATTTCTTTTTAAAATCAAGTAAAGGGTTTTCTTTCCAGTGGAGCTGTTGGTCCAGATCCAACTGGTGCCCAGTTACGAGGAGCACAAGAGTTCAGGCTTTCTTTATCACCGTGTCACATCTCCCGCCATCTAATCTACATCACTGGAGCAAAGGCTCAGCTGTGCAGTGAGCTCCAGCAGGCTTTTTCCTCTAAGTTTGTTTTTATTTTTCTTTCTTTTGTCAAAATGATATGAAATGCCAAGTTTGGACTTGAAAGGAAGGAATATCTAAGTTTTGCTTTGAAGTTGAGGATTCAATTGAAGTGGGGCCTGAGATTTAAGGGGCTGCAAACCCATGCGACCTGAAACTCAATAAATGTTTGTCTAGGCCCCTGAGAGCTGAACCAAAGTCATTTCACATCACCCCATTCTGGGATATAATTCACTAGTTTTCCAAAGAAAACCTCATATAAACACTGTGTCCTTGAAGTGACCACCAGGATGAATTGAACAGATCAATTAAAATTGATGGATCTATCAATATTGACAGTGTCAYGTCAAAGATGAGGGCAGCAGATGAAAATACCGGTTCCCTTAAGAGAAAGGGACAAAAATATTTGTATGCCTTAACTTCAAAGCCTCAGCATGACCACTGGGATTATTGTGACAAAGCATGGTCACAGACGTGACAGGTTGACAAACGAGGGCTGGTGGGTGGTGCTGCCTGTAGGAGTGTGAGAGAGGGGAGATAAAATTGAAACACAATCTGCCAACAACAAAAGGAGTCACTGAAGGGAAGTCCTGGGTGTTTCAGAGACCCAGTTTCTKACCAAAGAAATGGGAGGAGGAGGGAATCTCCTTTTGTTTGTTCATTGCTTGTGACCTAAATACCTTGCAGTTAGATCAGCAAATCCATCTGGCTAAAAGTAAAGAAAAATAAAACTTCTCTTTGCTTGAAATTTATCTCTGAGTTGACAGAGAGGACTATGCMCTGCCCTGATGGTCCTGAGCAGAGAAGGGGGACAGGGAAGCTTCTCTTGGTATCAGGGAGTATGCAATTTTGTCCATATTTACAGCTGGCACTTAGGCAGGGCTGGGAATTTGGCTACATCCCTAAATTCAATACAGCTTATGGCAACTAAGGTGAAACCTGGATTTTTGCATTAGATGAGACATGGCCAAAGTGAGTGCAACCATGCCCAAGGCATCCAGAAGTCTTACCCACTCTGCTAAACAGTCACAGAGCTTAAGATGGGGAAAGCAATGTCAGAAGGGCTTAGAACAAGTGGGACTAACAGCACACTCCACATAAATCCAAAAAGCCAACTCGATTAATTTAACTGTCAGAAAAAATAATGCACTAAAGAAAAGCAGGAAAAAGAAATATTTTTCTGCCAGTTTAGTGGGCTGAACTGGCTCATGAAGGGACCTGAAGGGACCAGGGCCTGAGCAAGGGAGGAAGCAGCCCCAGCCTGAAAATGCATACAGTGCTTTCAACAATAGCAAGGTATTAAGATTGTTTCAGGCATTTGGAGGATCATCACCTGCACATTCTGACATTTCACCAGAGATGAGGACTAATGCAGTACCCACTCAATACAAGCTTTGTCTTCTCTGTGAAGCTTTACACCAGTGTGCTCATATTGAGAGGGAAGTCTGCATGAGAAGTCTTTTCCCTGTATCAAAGCAATCTCAACGTGATCAAAGTGATCTCCTGCTGCTCTGGGTATGCCTAAAATTACTGATGAAAGGAATTAAGAGGGAGAACACACAYTCCTCTGGTTTTGAGGTGGTTTCTTTTCTGTACTGCATGGACCTTTGTGCAGCACCAGTTTGTGATAACTCCTTCTACAGCCAGGCTGTCAAGCCTCCTGCCCTGTTCCTAAAATAATATCCCTACCCCACCTTTCTAGGAAAATACAATAATAAAAATCAAAGGACAAGCAAGAAGAATCCAGAGGCAGTTGTAGGTTGTGAAGCTACTTTGAATGCAGTTATTGGAAACTGCCCTAACTTTATGACAGATGTGGAAGATGTGGAAACCATCCTGACAGGAATGTTGACCCTATCCGCTTGCTAACTTTGGCTCCTTCAATTTGGCCACAGCTCAATACAACCTTTTCCTCAATCCTCTCACAGGCACGAATTCAATACAAATTTTCTCAATCTGGTCAGGACTGGAAAATATCTTCAGTCTATTTGCCTTTTTTTTT